>CAOLHI010002901.1:0-215226 GCA_948474755.1 Ctenosaura bakeri
GGTACTCTTTTTAATATTATTTCAATTTAGAAAAATGTCTTACAAGAATCAGTAAAATGGAGGATTAAAGAAATACATACGGAGTGGCTATAGTGAATACTTAATGTGCCAAATGGAGGTTGTGGAACACTTTGCTGTATAAAATCCATGTTCAGTCTTATTTTGAAATGTTCAGGATGAGTATTTCCAAATCTGTTCAGTATCTAAAAGTTTCTCATATCATCACATCTGTACTTACACGCATGTTATAAATGTTGTCATGATGGTTGTGCATATTCATCATTATGTGAACATCTTTTCTGCATGACATTCAGCAAGCAGATCCAGACCAATGTATGGGAGGCAAAAAACACACCTGCCTATGGAATGTGTGTGTATGTGTATATGTCTTCAAGTTGTCTGTCAACACATGGCAACCCAATGAATTTCATAGGGTTTTCTTAGACAAGGAATACTTAGAGGTGGTTTTGCCAGTTCCTTCCTCTGAAATACAACCTACAACACCTGGTATTCATTGGCAGTCTCCCATCCAAGTACTGATCAGGGCTGACCCCACTTGGCTTCCAAGAGCAGATGGGATTTGGTGCCTTTGGGGTATTTAGTCAGGTGATGGAATACTGAAAGCAAATTAGTAATTCTGTAATATACTATATGGCCAGCCCCATATATCATGTAAGGACTTGCATATGCTGTGTTTTCTCCAAATAGGATTGTGTGACCAAAAGGTACAGTGAGGTAACACCATCAGACAACAGATGAAGGTGGACAACAACAGTGGCCTTTTGGCCACTACTTTCACTCGCCCCTAAATTAGCCTGAACCCTGTGTGATGATTGAGTATATTGGAGGGCACACTTTGATCATCACTATTGAATCAAGACTGATCTACAAGCCTGATTGGCTTCTATGCATTGGATGGGAACAGAATGATATTCTTGGTCTTTGCAGTGGGAATCAAATTGTATCAGACCAGCAATATGCTCAGTCTGCAGGAAGCTCATTTATTTTTCTTTGTGTTTCAGCTGAGAAGGAATTCTGTATCTTCTTACCTATCCACACTCCTTTCAATTACATAATTATAGCACTTTGATACTACTTTAACTTCCATGGCCTCATCTCCTGGGATTTATAGAGTATGGGGGATGCTTAAGAACTCCCTACCAGAGAGTGCTGGTCCCTCCTCAAACTACAAATCTAAAGATTTCAGAGGATGAAGCCATGACAGTTTTAGTGGTGTCAAATGCTATAATTATGTGGCATGAAAGGGGCTCAACTCACTATATGCAGTGGAGGTATGAAGTATCCAGGGAGTGAGTGGAGGAATTCTGTGCTCTGTCTTTGTGTGAAGCGTATCCTGAATAGTACCAGGAACTTATTTTTCTGGTCAGTGGGAATTAATTACAGTTGGTGTTATGATTCTTCACTTGGCAATTAACTCCTGCTTGCCCAGCTTAGTTATTGAATCATTGCAATAATTGTGTTAAAATGCTTTCTTGAACAATATCTTCCTCCACTTAAAACAACATCAATGTTATTCCTCAACACATGGAGTATTTATGCATGTGTAAGAAGTCAGGGAGGCATTTTTTTTTTAAAATTGCAAATCTTAAGTACAAAAACTCAACAGCCTTATCATTAAATAAATCTTTGTGCCCTTTTCTGCAAACACCCCTATAACTGTTAGCTTAGATCTGAAAATGTACATTCCAAGACATAAATATCCTTAAGAGTGAAGCAGTGGTTTTGCACACTCTAGAATAACTGCATATGACTCAGTAGAGTTATTCACATTTTACAATAAATGCTAAACTTAGAAGTAGTAGATTTAGCACCATGTTTCTGACACTTCTGGGAAATCAATGGACTTTTGAACACATGGGCATGGACATGCACTTATATGTGCACATGCACACACACAATCCAGCCCAACTTTCTTTCAAGAAAATCAGATTTTATCATCTCACTGGGTTGAGTCCAGAGTAACCTTAACACTTTAGTGCCACTGAAATCAACAATTAAGTCAGTTCCTATTGATTTTAATGGGATTAAAGCATGCCATTTGTAATTCCTTTTAAAAATTATTTATGATTTTATGAACCCTTTGTGTTGATAAAGGATTGTGTATTTCATATTGTCCAATATATTTGGAAGACTGCAATCTTAAAAGATAGTTAAGAAATGCAAGCATGAAGTAAATTAAATAATTAAATCAGTATGCAGCCTATGCCTAAATCCAGTTGATAGTTCTAACTAGAGTAGACTCACTGAATAGATAGAAACTTGATAAATGGACATTTATAATACTTTTCATTTATTAAATGACCCTATTGTTGTGGGGCTTTGGCTACCAGTTAGATTTAGACCTATTGTTCCCTGGACCCTAGGAATGACAGTGTTCATTCTCCGCATTGCCAGAGGCTCTTCATCCTTTCTGTATGTATGTGCCTTCAAGTTGCTGGTCAACTTATGGTGAACTCATGAATTTCATAGGGCTTTCTTAGGCAAGGAATACTTAGAGGTGGTTTGGCCAGGTCCTTCCTCCGAAACACAGCCTATGGCATCTCATATTTGTTGGCAGTCTTCCATCCAAGCAGCAACCCAGGCTGACCTTGCTTAGCTTACAAGATCAGATGGAATCTTCATCCTCTTCCCTGATAATTCATTTTTGGAACACTCCCCCATCCTCTAGTATAGTTCAGAGAGAGAGAGAGAGAAAAGGGAGAGAAATGAAAAGATTAAGGAAGAACCCCACATTGAAGGTCAGGTTATCAATTGGTGCAACTATTTGGGTCAATTGGTGCAACTATTTCAGGCCTTTCCCTGGCTAGAGGTCCAGAACTTAGGGAAAAATTATATTCTGATTCTTCTTCACTAATAATTTCCTGAATTGCTCGCCCTTTATTGCTGCTGAGGGACTATTGAGCATGCCTGGTGGTTGGTCGTGCTTGGAACATTTCCCTAGCTCAGCAACTTCAGAAGACTTAGGGTTATCATATCACCTGGATAGCTGGGTATTACCTGGATTCTAGGCATGCCACCTGGTGCCTGTTTTTAATTTAGTAAAAGGCAAGTCTCTAGCCTTTTATTGGGGTAAAACATGAAGGTACTCTTCTGTCAGATTTTTCTGGAAGAAACAATCCACCTCGGACTTTCAGGCATGACAAAAGTGAGAGCAAATGGCAAGAGGTGCACCATGAGGGTGCAAAGTGAGGTGAGAGAGGGAGCGAACAGGAGAGATGAGAGAATGAGCGTCATTAGTGGCACTGCATATGAAGCAAGGGAGGCAGGCAGGCAGGCACTGCATGAACTTGCTGTGAGTCAAGGGAAGGAGTAGCAGAGCCATGACAGCAAGCAGTGCAAGCCGTGCAGGAAGTGCAAGAAGCAAAGTACAGAAGCAAGCAAGCAAAGAAGCAAGCACTTTTGCACTGAAAGTGCAAGGTGAGGGAAGGAAGGCAGTAGGAAAACCAAGAGAAAGAGCAACGCTATCAGCAGTGTGCAGGAAGAAAGTGAAGGGTGCACTGCAAGTGTTTGAGATGAGGGAGAGAGCAGGAGAGATAGAAGAGTGAATGGTGGAGTGCAAGAAGCAAGTGAGGGATATACCATGAAGGTGCAAAGTGAGGTAAGAGGGAGTAGGAGAGATGGGAAATTGAGCAATAGAAGTAGCTATGTGTGAGAAGGAAGGAACCGGTTCAGTGAAGGTTTGAGGTGAGGCAAGGGAGGGAGTAGGGGAAATGGCAGAGTGCAATGGAAGGGCACACTGTGAGGGGGTGAAGTGAGGAAGTGAGTAGGAGGGAAGGGAAAGTGAAGTGAGGCATGGAGAAAGGAGGGAAGGAAGGGTGAAAGGTGCAGTGCAGAGTAAGGGAGACAGGCACAATGAGGAGCAAGATAAAAGAGAGGGCGATGTGGTGTCACCGGGCGAGGGAAGAGGATAGAAGAGGCAGGAACAGAGTACAGAGAATAAGGGGAAGGTGGCAGAAATGTGAGGTGAGTCCAAAGAGGGGAAAGAATGTGGATGAGGACAGTAATGGAGGCAAGGCAGCAGCAGCAGCTCCAGAAGGAGGAGAATGCAATTTATTGTTCCAGTTTCTGAGATGGCCACCTCATGGTGCTACTTTGAGGAAATAAGGAGCTAGGAAACCAAGAGGAGAAGGTAGATAGAAGCTTATTAAAGTAGATGCTTGTTGTGGATTTTCAGATTTTTGAGAAATGGATCCAATCAATTATAAAGATAAAGCTTTTCTTGTGCCGTAATTCCACATTGTCTCAGGCAAATGGTATGAGTATTTGAACTCTTTACTCACACATATGTCCTACACAGTTAAATATGAGTAAGAGAAGAATACCAAGTACTTCTACAGTGTAAACTCTATCATGGAAAGCAACTATAAGGGTGAGGAGGTGTGGAAAGGATTTCAGTTACTGCTATTTGCCCCTACTTTCTTCTGCATCTTGACCTGTGAATCAGATGGCAATCGCTCTCAGATGCTTTCTATGTTATTTTCATGGAACTACAGCTTTTTCCCCCCAGGAAAAAATGATGGGGGAAAAAAGTGATCTGATGAGAATACCACTGGAAGTTTCTGTGTGTGGCAAAATGTTCATATTAGTGTTGTTGTTCTTTTATTTGCATTGTACAAGGAATGCATTTGCCCACTACTTAGGATTTCCCTTTCCCTTTTAATTCCCTATTAATGTGGCTGATAGCTACATTGGTAATTCTGTGACCAAGCAGAGTTGAATTTATATATCCCTGTTCCAAGTCCAGCACTTTACACATTAATATGGACTGGGTCTCTCAGATGCATTGTAACTGTAAAAAATGGTATGAAGTTTGCAGCATTTAATGTGTATATGTGTATAATTGGAATAATTTGCATAATAGATTCAAGGAAGTGGAATATGGCAACTCTATGTAGGGGACAGGGAGGACTGTTGTTCATAAATGTATATACTAGTTTCTTCAGCAACTGTGCAGGACCCAGAATATTTTTTTATGAAATGAGCAGACTCAATGGCCATAACCAATTCTGACAAAGCTTTAATCACTTCCCATTCTTTCTGTGGCTACTCAGCCTGAGAGAATACTGCAGAAATAGCACCACACAACATCCCCAATAGATTAATTAACTAACTAACTAACTAACTAACTAACTAACTAAATATGTCAGTAGAAACTGAGTTGGGTTGAGAAGGGTTGTTTATGCATGTTTTCTGCAGGCAGTGGATGAGTTTATGTATGTCTTCTGGCTATGTGCCTGAGAAATGGATGGGTGAGTATGTCTCTCTGTATGTGTAGTCTATGGTTCCCCCCACCCTGGAAGGAATGGATTTCTTCCTGGGGAATGGGTGAGCATGGACTAAGTGAATTTCTGTCTGGACTGAGTGGATCCCAACCCCAATTGTTTTGTATGCATGAGCTTAAGGACACTTCATTCAATGTCCTTCACTGTGCAATGTAGAAGGTTGGTAAAACAGAAAAAAAGTGGCCTCAAAGGAGTGGCTTTGTGGGTTGTTATGCAAAGGAATAGATTGTGGATCCTGCCTGAATGTCCTCTGCTACTCATACCTAGTTCTTCTTATTTTGGAATAAGGGATTTATGGGATTTATTTCGGAATAAGGGATTTATGGGATTTATGTATAGTGCTATTGCTTACTTTTACTTCTGAGTGGACATGCAGATGAGTGATTTGGGTATGTTTTTTGGTTAATGTGCAAAGGATTGGCTCTCAAAACTTACTGCTGGATCCAAAGACTGCATTTCTTTGTGGCTCTAAGGATATACTACACACACACATACAGACACATAGAGAGAGGGGAGGGGGGAGAGAGAGAGGCATATTCTGTATGTCATTTTTGCAGTGGGTTGCATTTGATCGCTGTTGTTATCATTAACATTTCTTGCATTATTTGAGTAGCTGAGCAAAATGCATGTGATCAAAATTTATCACATGAGGCAGGTAAATCTCAATTGCAGCAGGATAATAACATCTTTGGCTGGGATGTATCACATGTCATCATTCCTCTGCTATTGTTCTCCTCATAGGAGACCATTTAGAAAGCATTTCTTTTACAAGCACAAAAAAATCTTTTAATGACCTCTTTTGTAAAAGAAATGGTTTCCCATTGGGAGAACAACAGAATAGGAACAGCTTCATGTAATAAATTCTTGTCAAAGATGCAATTACCCTGCTGTGATTGAGATTTACCACTTCATGTGATAAAGCCATTTTAGATATTTGGTGAAGGAATGAATCTCACTGAAACTATAGGGCTTAAATTAGAATACAGGAGGATTTCTGTGCTGCTATCTGTTGTACTTCATATTTTATTTATTGTTAGTTCTTTCATTTATTTGCTTTCTATGGCACTATTTCTAGAATAGCTCACATATCCACACAAAAGGATGGGCTATTTTTTGAACTGCTGGAGAGCCCCAACTACCTTAATTCAGCCTTGCCCACATGGATTCCTAGGTATTAGGTAATAAACTTTGAGTCTTCATCTAGCTGGCAGGGTTAACTGTGGCACTGCTCATATTCCAATGAGCTGCTGGGCCATATATATTAGTTTTCCACATAGGTATGATCTAATTCCCTCCCCCCCCCCAACATTGCTGATCTTAGTAGTCAAAGAAGTCATTTAGTACAGTTCTCCCGGGAACCATACTAATTCAGGATTCAGTTATGGGAATCGTATGATTGTATGCTGCTCTGCAAAATAAGTAGGGGTGGGGAAGAAAAAACTTCCCTATTTGCAGCCTGTCCTTCTCCTTGTCATGCTAGTTCTACAAGCTGGGAACAATTCTGTTTTCAAGATGAAAACTTTATACTTAAAATCATTTGCAAACGTATTACAGAATACATCTTATTGAACTCAACAAAGCTGTGGATGATGAAAATCTTGGGTAGATTGCTAAATACACTGCTAATATCAAACTGTTTTGAAAGGTAATAAGCACTTGTAAAAAACAGTTACAGTATGAAGTAGACATCTCAGCTCTGAGTGATGGCCAGTTACAATTTTGTAATACACAACTATAGGTGGCCTGTATCATTTTGTCTACAAATAATCTGTTATATGATTTACACTGTAAGGCTTTGGGGTTTCATAGTTAGACTAGCTTATAAAGTAGACAGGTGGATGCAAAAGGCAAAGTTTTGACAGGCCATTTATTAACATTCTGCTGGCTGTTGTTGGCTTATAGCTATAAACCAATGGCCTGGCACATACTGAGATAATTCTAGGTCATTCATTGGTCAGAGGGTTCTTACTGAAATGGCCTAAAAAGGCAGGCTCACCATTGTTAGAGGGTAAGAATGAGATCAGAGAAGATAGTATTCAAATAAGAGTCTTGCAAATGGCATAAGTTGATCTCAGGAGGGTTAAGGAAAATAGAAGGGTGGGCTTAGAAGGGCTCAGGAAAGCAGAAACCATGAGACTTAGTTATACTTCAAAGATGGTTCTCTAGTATTGTTTCTGGCCATAGTGATAGCAGCTAGCCCAAGGAACAAGAATACTTCAGAGGAGATTGCTGTGACATTTTACTGGTTCTCAAGTCTCTATTAAGAAGGAAGATTTTCTGGAACATCAAGGTTGAAAGTCCATTGTGAGTTACTGCTGAGAGTTTGCTCTGCCTTGGTTACTTCCAGTGAGTCTTGAACAGGAGAGGACTTCAGTTCCTGTCTTCCATGTCACCATATTTTATATAATATGCACAGCTGTTTTACATAAATAACATTTTAATAATAATCTTTTGTCTTCTAAATCAAGGATGTATAAACTAAATATTGGAGGTTATGTGCATCCTCCTGAAACTCATAATATTGCTTCCATGGTTGCCCACATCTTCCCTGGATGATTTTGTACAAGTTGCTCTTTTCCCTGTGGTTGCTAGAAGCGTAGGAAAAGTAATTAGTATCAGGATTGCTAGAGGAAGGGGTATAGAGAAGGCGTTCCATTCCATCACCCAGAGATCTTCATACAGACCACTATTTCCATTGAGAGGGAGAAAGTGAAGAGAAGGCTTTTCATTCTCTCTCGCTGAGGAAACAAGATTACTTGGTGGAAATGTTTGTGCAGGATAAGGAAGTAAAGTGAATTCTATAATACAGTCTTAGGAAGATTTAGTGAGATCATCCACAGGTTCAGAACTAGGACACAAGGTCCTAGTTCTGATGTAGGAACTTTATGACTTTGCAGATTTTGCTGAACTGCAACTCCTAGCAACCCAAGCCATTATAGCCAATTGCGAGGCACTCTTGGTATTTCAGTTCAACAACATCTGGAGGGCTGCATAAATCCAGTTGCTAAACTCAACTGTAGTAGATCTGTTGAATCAATGGAAATTACATGCAATTTAACTTAGCAAATTCTCATAGACTCAATGAGTCTGCTGTCCTTGAGAATGACAAGATTAAGACCCAGTAATCCAATCACAAGCATTTTTCAAAAATTGGTGAGACCAATGGGATTCTAATTGGCCCAGTTGCTACATGAGTAGCAGATACCTGTAGTGAGATACCTTCAGTAGGATTCTTCAAGTAAATATTAATACAGTCAGTTCTGCTTTCAGCAGACTGGGCTGCATTGAAGGGGGCATTCTTAGAATTTGGTAATTCAACCAGTTACTGGAACAGTCTTTTATTCACTCCTTTGAAAAAATCATTCCTATGATTTTAGGGGCAAAATGACAAAACCATTGAGGGCAGGGACAAAGCTATGCATGCTGTGCTTTGCTCTGACATCTTATTCATCTCTTTATGATCATTACAAATCTTAAAACAACATTTAGATGGAAGAGAGGAGGATGGAAAATAGGATATAGTTTCATATTTCATTTCTTCCCTCCAGCTTTTACTGAAAAATCCCTTCTTTCTAAGTGAGAGATCTAGTTGTCAAAAGTTGTTGCCAGCAATATCCCCCCTGAAATGAATGAGACTTGTTTGGGCAGAGAACTTTGAGGACTGGAATCCAAATCATCAAAGTGAATGCAAGCGAGGCTTATTTTTCATATGCTTTTTATTGTGGTTAAAGTGCTGTTTTAAGTCTTTAGATGCAGCTTGTTAGTGTCCATGTGGATATAATTTGAATGTCTTTTTTCTTCACTTATATTTGCATTTTGACATTTTAAAAGACAGTGGTAAAGCATGAAAATAAACAAGAGAAGAATGAGACCATAAAACAAAGTGCAATTGTTTTCAGAAAAGCCAGATGGACTATTATGGATTGCTGTGTGACATTCCTATATAATTATTTTAAAAAAGAACACTATAAAGAAGCAAAGACTGAATTAATAATAAAGAATTATTAAAAGCAATAAAGGACTTAAATTAGAATTAAAACTTTCCTTAGCAATGACAGCAGCAAAGGCTGCTTTAATAATAAGAATGTTCTCCACTGCCTTATTTAAAACAGCAGAAGGAATCACTGGAATAAGAACAAGCTCAAATGCAATTTCAGATTACATTTTACCTGTGGGTTGAGTGAGTATGGATTAAAATAATTATTATTTCTGTTCTTTCATTATAGTTCGTGTATGAAATTCAGGAGATAGCAGATTGTACTTTACAACTGAAAAGGTGGCTTGTGCCATGGAAACACCGTGTGACCCTAGCAAATTCCATATGTGAGCCTGTACTCCATGTATTTCACCAGGGGTTGGTCAGCATAAGAGTGAATATATTGATAGGCGAAAGGGCCTCCGGAGCATCACATGATTGTGAAGAGCGTTTCAGATGACTTCCTCACAATTGTTTGACGCTGCCAGGGCCAGCAGGTGCTGATCGCACACTATATCATTTTCGGCTTTTAGCTGAAAATGGTGCACAATTGCACATCACTCCAGGGCCCCACACGCACTTACCGTACATGCGGAGCCTCTGGAGCTGCAGCCCTCACGCTTCCTCTTCCAGTGCAGCCTGGGAAAATACCTGGCTACGCTGCGGAAGGAAGAGGCAGAGCCCTCATGCTGTCTGCCGGCTGGCCAGCAACTCCTGTGGAGCAGAAGCAGCAGGGATGCGAGAGCCTCACGGAAGAGGCTGCTTGCATGATCCCTGCATGCCCGCGCCAGACACAGGTAAGCTGTGGAAAGGCTCAGTCTGGGATCCTATCAATTTTTTTTTTAGTTATTTGGATAAAGTGGGTGACAGTGCCAACAAAAAACATTTTATGTTATCTGTTCAGGTTGAGGGAAAGGTAGGATATAAGGTGTAGTACATAAATAATTAAGGTCTTTAATTTTATTAGGCAGAAGTGTACCCAACAATGATTCCTGGTATATAAACAAGCTTGCATGAACCATAAGTTTACATGTTCTCACAATCACTCTCCTCTTCTGACACCTCTGACAGGAGTTTAGATGCTGCCACTTCTTTCTTTAGATGAACTGCAGTATAGCATGTTGAAACCTAAACTCCAGGTAATTTGAACTATGATTCGTGGAACTTTATGAACTATGGTGTGAAGCTGTCTTTTTCTAGCTAAGAAGTAAAATTCAAATCAGGCTTACTTTTAACAATAAAGAACATGAATATGATGACATTTTGATGCTTTTCATAGCTGAGCAGTGGTACGATGACGCTCTGGGATCCAGGGCATTATTATAATTAGCCCCCAAAAGAATTTAGAAGACAGGGATATAATTCTTGCAGTAACTGGATTTTCAGAGTTTTGAGAAAAGGCTAACCACACCAGTGGCACTGATCTGAATCTCAGTGAAAACCCAGATTCTGGAAAATGACTACTTTAAGAGGAAATAGACAATACACATTTATTTTTCCTGCAAAGAATGGAAAATCTCTCTACAAAAATGCATCTATTCTGATTGAACAAACTGTGGGTGGGATCCATTTCACATTAGTTTTATTTACAACCCACAGAATAAATAGGTCTTAATTTGTTTATGACTAATTGTTGACAACGATTTCCATGGGATCCAAGTGAGATTGACTTGCTTTGCACACAATCTACAACGTCTGAAAGCTCTGAATTGAATTCACACCGTCTTTTACTAAAGTTTTCCTTAGTGGTTCCCACCACGAATTTGGTCGTGTCCTTTCATGGCCATGTTCTTTCACAGCCACTTTTTTTTAAAACAAGGACTTAAAGAAAAATCTTCTCCTCAAGAATAATTTTACAAACTTTGCTTCAGACTATAGTTTATGGATAGTTTAGGGTTCAAATGACATACTAAGGTGGGATTAATTGAGAACAAAACCCAAAGCATCTGAACTTCCTTTGTGACATAACTGAAGGGAAGAGAGGGGAGGGAGGGTTGTGATCACTGTAACCTAAAAATCCTTCAGCTTCTTGCAACCACACTGAAAGAGGAAATGGAGAAAGAAAGGGTTCCTTGCAGCTCTTAGACCAGTCATATGGCAGCTCTGTTGGTTTAGTGATCCACCTCAGGGCATGATGCAGAACACGAGAATTTCCATTAGTACAAGAGCACGGGTTAATATTGCTTTGTTAGCAACTACCATCAGCAGACATCAGATCTGTTATGCAACACAAGCATTAGTGACAAAGTAGGGTGGCACACATTTTTTTCAGAGGGGGTATGCTATAACATCAACATAGGCCCATCTAATAGCTTTATAAAAGTGTTGGGCCCACAGGAGTTGAGCATTATCCACTAAAATAGGTAATGCTAGAGAAACCTATGACGTAGTATCAGGCAGGAACATCTCTAGAACTTTGTAGCTTCAAGGTGTTGTCGTTATACATACTTGCTTGGCCATAGCATTTGCACTGTACTTTATTTATTGCTTTTGGCCAATGGCCGTTGCAAAACATTTGCACTGGGTAAACTGTATTCTCTATGAGTGGTTTTGGCAACCCTTCTTTGGAACTTTTTGGGTGGCTTTGGTATTTTTCAGCAGGCTTAAAATATTTTATGTCATTATCGCCTGATTCTGTGTTTCAGATTTCTGCTTTCAGTTTACTTGTTGCCCATTAAAAATATTTTTTGACCATTTCCACACTGCATAATGATAATGCTATGATTCTGCTTTAATTATTATGGTTGCATTTAATAATAGTTTGGTGAGGTGCTAGAGCTCTATAGCTGAAAATTCTAAATACACCTCCCTGTATTGCAAATGCCAGGATTCCAAAGAAGAGCATCACAGTTAAAGTGCAATCATAGCACTGTAATAGTGTAGTGTGAAATGGGCCTTGAGTTTCTTTCCTGTTTACTTCTGGTTTCTTTATTTTTGAGGAATGTTTCTTTCTATTATGAAGCTATTCTGAATACCTTATGCGAAAGATACAAACACTAATATTGATTGACTGTTTAAACTGGAACAGGAATGGGAGACAGCTGCTATAATAGGATGTAATAAACATAACAGGATACACTTATCCAAAATAAGCTCCTTCTCATATACTAAACACAGAAATTCTTTACTGTTGAAGAGAACATTTAAAGACCTATTCTGTCAGTGTCGATTTTAGAAGTAAGTGCCATAATATAATAACAGTTCTGAAAGTTACCGGTCCTGCTTTTTTATATGCTAAGAAATTATTCTTAAAATTGTTGGGAACGTTATATTGCTATTCTATTTGCTTTGCAGTTCATGTAGGTTTTATGCAAAGCTTAGAAAAATTACCTTTTTTGGAAGACAGCTCCCAGAATCTCCTAGCCAGCATACTGACTAGAAATTTTGGAAGCTGTTGTTCAAAAAGCAGCTTTTCCAAACAATGGTATTATCACACCATTTCTGATCATGGATACAAATGAACATTTATTATGTTTTCTATGGACTGAACTGGTATTCCTCTGATGATTTAACTTTCTTTAGGGTTCTCTTTTGTCAGCTCTTAGAATTATGGTTGCACTACTTGGGGGCGTGTTTTGACTGGTGTGTAGTGATGTGTCCCTTGCTTCAGAATTATTCTCAAAATATAGAAGATAAATATTTGAATTTTGTATTCCTTCTATGATTTGTAGGTTGTTGTTGTTGTTGTTGCTGTTGTGTGCCTTCAAGCAGTTTTTGACTTACAGCACCTCTAAGGTGAACCTGTCATGGGATGTTTTTGGCATGATTTGTTCAGAGAGGGTTTCCCTTTGCCTTCCTCTGAGGTTGAGGGAGTGTAACTTGCCAAAAGTCACTCAGTGGGTGTCCATGGCTGAGCGAGGATTCAGACCCTGGTCTCCAGAATCATAGTCCAACACTCAAACCACCACATTGTTGTTTGTGAGTAGGTAAGTGCTCAGTTAGGATACTTCCTACCCACACCCTGTCTAGTTTAGTAATTGGCTACTTACAACCAGGGAAGAACTGCCAGAGTGACATGTCTTATTCTGTTTTAGTATTTGTGCAGTATGTGAAAATGCAAGAAGCCAATCCATAAATCAAAATCAGCTTTATTAGCAAACTTCAATAGCTAGTTCATATATTATACCACAACACAGCTTTAAAAAGCCAATATTAAATACTTTTAGTTCTCAAGGCTGTGAACTATAGCTCGCCTTTGTCTTTTGACATGCTTTTCCTTTACTGTCTTTCATTTTGCTATTGCTCAGCTTTGTGCTGGGTCGAAGTAACTTGTCACAGATGTAGACTCCGGCTTGCATGCTTGGAAAGTGAATCAGTGGCAACATCTGTTCCCCCAGAGGCATGGGTGCATCAGTCCCAAACCACCCACATAGTTTCTCCTACCTATGAACATTGGTATTTCCTGATCTGAGAAGCATATTCATTAAGAGATGAGGACAAAAAGTTTCTGACTTTCTGAAAAATTGCATTTGATGTGACAGTTTCACTCACGAAGAATTATATTATATATAAATTATATAAATTATATAACATGAGAGCTGTTCTGCATGCACAATTATTCTGACATGTGTGTAGAAATGAAGTCTGTGGAGATGTCATTTTTGGAACCCCATTTTGCTGCTCCCAAATGGGTGCAGTAGGAACAAACAATTCAAATGCTGGAGTTTACAAATAGAGTTCTAAATTCCTTTTCTGATTAAAGAAAGAGGACATGCCCTCTCCACTGTCTATGTCACACAATAATTTGGGTGAGAGCTGAATGATCGTTCTTACGGCATGGAGGGTTGCGTGCTGTCAAGTTGGCCAAAAATGTGGCAGAGAAAATGAAAAGAGGTAGGATTTTAGTAACAAGGGAGAACATCTCCAATATGGGAGGGGAACAAAACAAAAAAAGAGGCATTGTGAGATGGTGAAACAAATACTCCAAAAGAAGCAACTGTAATTAAGACTATTTTAAATTGTTTTAATTACACATAGGAAATCTGCTGGTGATGGTAGGAATGGTTTCTGATGACTTCAGATGTGTTGTGTGTACATAATGTGAATCCAGGATTTAAATCCAAGAACACTGGTATATGCTTGGGCACAGAAAGTACCACATTCACTCTATGTGAATACACCCACAGCCAAAGATGCAAGAGAATGCAACAGGCAGCATTATGTGCAGGTAGATAAAGTCAATGAAGAACAAAAGAGAAAGTAAAGGGTAAGAAGACATCTGGTACAGTTGTCCCTCCACTTTCACAAGAGTTAGGGCCACAGAAACCTTGCAAAATGAAAATATGCAAAGTAAGTTGAAACTCATTTTAGAAACAACCAGCAGGAGCAGTGGTGGCCAATGGAGCTCCTAACCACCTTTCTCCTACTCCCCCTCCTCTTCCTTGTCCCCAGAAGTCTCCTATCATCTAGTGCCTCCCCCCACTTCTCTTCCCCACCTCCTGACACTCCTTATTTCTCTTCCTGTTGAGTTTTCCTGGTCTGAGAATCTGGTAGAGGCTGAAGTTTCCAATGTGTGCAGGAAGAGAAATGAAAGGCTGCTGTTATTGGGATTGGGGAAAGCTGGGGCGGGGAGGAAGAAGGTGAAAAACCCAGTTGAGTTTTCCTCATCTGAAATCTGGGAGGGAGGTGAAGTTTCTAATGTGTTCAGGAAGAAAAGTGAGAAGTTGCTGAGACTGGAGAGAGGTGTGAGAAAGTGGGGAAGAGAATCGAGGAAGGCAATGGATAGTAGGAGGCTGCTGCTGGTGTCTCTAAAACCAGGTGGTTTTCCTGGTCTGAGGATCTGGGAGACGAGTGTTGATGCCAGATGAAGGAAGGGTGTCATGGGCCTTCAAACCTGCAAATCATCAAATTCACAAAAGTGAAACCCACAAATGTGAAGGGCTGACTGTATTACCAAGAGAGTCTTTTTATAATATGGAGCAAAGCAGAAAGGAAACTGGATCAATCAAATAGGAACAAGAGAATCACAAGCCATCAAGGCTCAAATGAGAAAATGCTAGTTGTTTGAATAAGAAAAGGTAGGAAATGTGCTGTTGTGTTTAAAACATAGGGCAAGCTAAGTTTGAATCCATGCGTAGCTTGAAAGCAGGAAGGGGGAAAATTTGGTCATGTGTGGGAGTTGTAGGTTAAAACATCTGGAGGACCAAATATTTCCTCATCCTTGCTTTTAAAGCTTATTGGATGGGCAAGTCACCTCACAAAGGCTTTCTCCTACACATGATACAAATGATACACAAATAAATACTGGTGTGCTTGTAGATTATTAAAATTCAGACTCCTTTCATATAAACGGGCTGGTGGGATTTTGCATATTGTAAGAACCAAAGATGGAATTGTTGAAGCAAAAGGATACCCAGTATCATGAATATCTCTGTCTCAGTTCCTGTCCTCAGTATATTCATAGCATAGAATTGGGCATAAGGGGTATAAAGTACTCTGTAACTTTTGTGATATGAAGTTTGTACCATGCAATAACCAACAAATATGTTGGGTACAAAGGTTAGATTTCTTCCACCAATTGCCATTGTTTTCCTTTTACAGATGTAAAACTGAGTCTGCAGAAGTTATTTCACACAAAGGCACCCAAGGAGCTAAAGGTTCATTGTAGTTATGAATCACTGTATTTTAATGAACTTAAGATGAGAATTCTCCTTGCTGAGTGACTGAAAATAATGATGAATCAAGATAACCTTAGCTTTGTCATGCCAATAGGAATTAAGTTATAAGTTTCCTATGGGCCAGTTAAGATTTTTTCTATAATACTTCAACAGATGCACAGTAATAAAGGTGTTAAGCTATCAAAATATTCACCCAAATCTCATTTCCTAAGTACACTTCAAACTTCTTGCTGTAGGCTAAGGATTCCCTTGTTGAATGTTATGAAAAATCTGGATTTTCTCTAAGCATGAACTATTTCTCTGTTTAATGAAAGAAACAGGAAAAGGGTCAGGCCTCAAGAGGGATTTTTAAAATCAATGCAAAGAACAGAAAAGCTGCATTTCATAGTTTGAAAGGGTATTCTATTTTTAAAAGTTGCTTTTGTGTACATTGTTACTATGATATACTTTTGTAGGGCCTTCTTAGCATTAATGTGAAAATTTACAGTTTGTCATATTAAAAGTAAAATCACTTCCTTAGGGGAAAAAAAGGAACACCAAAGCAGCAAGCTGGGCTTCCTATGTGTCTATATATTAAATACTAATCACTGAATCTAAACTGATTTGTAGCTCAGTATGCAGTTGGCCCACCACATTTGTAGGTTTGACTTTCATGGAGTTGATTATTTGCAAGTTTCTTCAACCCTTGCCTCCTCCACCTGAGGTGCATCTTTTCCAGAGGAACTTTCCCTCTTCATGGCTCTAATCAGGCTGCATAGCTCTTTAAAAACCTGCCCCTGGTCCTCCTCCTCCTCCTCCACTAGCCATTGCTTGGCCAGCTAAGGATGGCTCACAGCCGGATTTCTCAGTACCACAAACCCTCTCCCAATGCTTCCCACACCCAAAGAAAGAGATGGGTGCAAGAGAGGAAGTATACGGCTGTTCCAACCCCTTTCCCTCTCCTCTTGGGGCAGAGAACTCTTTGTCTAATTTAATGTGTGCATGTCTGGAGGGTTCCTGGGGCTACGTGACAGATTGATTACTGGCCAGACCTGGTATTTCCTAATGGCGGTCGTTCGACCGTGCCTGCCTGCGTGCTCTTCCAGGGGACCCTTTCAGACACGTGGAGATGATTTTGATATTAATAAATATTAAATTGTAGACCCCGGGATAGGGCTAACTACCACAGTAACACCTGCATCCCTAACCCTAGCAAATGTGGAGAGCTGACTGTTTTCAGTTGTTCTTTATTATTATGGAGTCCTATAAGTAAGTACAACAAATGCTTTCACATAGCTTTATTCATAAATCAGTCTTCAAAATACCCAGGAGAGTTTTATGAACTCTCAAAATATAAACATTTTCCTCATCCGAACCATTTTTGCTATGTAGAGAACTATTTAAAAACACTCCTGGCATGTAAGGAGAATAGCAGAACAGTGAGAAGATGATGCTAAAACTCATGTTCCATGACATTGGGGTTTAGTATTCACAGGGAGGTTATTCACCTCTCCCCTTCAAGGGAACACTCTAATGTTCAAATATGTTCCAGTAGGCAAAACATTCTCATTTGTGGCAATAGTACCTTTTCCTTTTCATTCATCACCTCCCAATTTCTATGAGCCTGTTGCAATGTATTCCTCTAGTCCCCAAGATTCCCTATGGAATTATAGTCCTCCCTCCACATTCGTGGGTTTAACCTTCAAGAATTTGATTGTAAGCATGTGTGCCTCCCCTCTTTCTCTTCTTCTCATTCCCTTGTGTTTTGCCAGACATGGAGAAGGGAGGCAAGCATGCCCAGAGAAAAGGTAAGGGAATGGGAGGGGGAGGCACACACGTGCGTTCTCCCCAATGGAGCTTCCCCTCCCATTCTCATGCATTTGGCCCCAGCACAGAGAATCCACACTGAGGCAAAACACAAGAGAATGGAGGGGGGAGCCCTGGAAGAGAATGGGAGGACTACTGTGAAGGGGAGAGTTATTTGCTCTTTTTCCACTTTTGCAGGGGTTCTGTGGCCTGAACCTTCGTGAAAGTGAAGAGTCTACTGTAGTTCCCCCATTTACATCAGTCTCAATTTACAGGATGAGTTGAGACTCACCTGTATGCTGTAGGCCCTAGTAACAACTTTGTGGAGATGATGCTGAAGTCAACTATTTGTTTCTTTGGACATATATTTCAACAATATGTTAAAGATGTGTAGTATGTTTAAATTTTTAACAGTTAAAAGAGAACACAGAAGTCGTATAGATAAATTTTCCACGTAGGCTGAACTGAAAGGAGTGGAAGCTGCACACCAGTTCTATTGTGCTCTTGCACTGCACTTAGCGATAAATAAATCTGTTGGCATTCCTGTAATATTTGCATTTTCTGTGTTTGCATATTTCAGTCCCATTTTCATAGTTTACATGAGCATGCATATACATTTTTATGATGGTAATTTGTATGCATATTTGCATGCAGTGTTCCCTGATGTATACATCTTTTGTAAGCTTTTTACCTTAGTACATTCCTTTGTATATGTAGTTTCCCCTAACGTATCCATTTTTTAAAATTCATATGACTTCATCTGAAATTCATTGACTAATATTTCCATTCCACTTCACACACTGTCTTGGGAACTTACTACATCAGTGGTACTTCCATGATTGTGTTATTTGCTGTGCTACATTACTCTTTCTTTCTTTTCTTCTTTCTAGTTATATGCAACCAGTTTATCTCAGGAACACTTTTTGAACATTTTGTAGTTCTGAATCTATAAATCCAAGTCAGCCATCATAGATAAAATTTTTCTACAGTTCTTTCCAGGGCATGAGGAAAGGCAAGTGCACAGCAGGATATCCTTAGCACAACACAAGTTCTAACGGATATGGAAAGAACTATTGTTTATAATGTTTTAAAACACAGTTTTTTTAAAAAAAATATGAGCAGGAGAGACAATAGATATCAGAGAAAGCTACTGGTTGTGAAGTATAATTTTTATTTTCAGAACCAGGCTCTGTGTGCTTCTCCTTGGTCTTCTGGACATAAAAGATGGTAGTAGCTTGTGGATGCTGCATAAAATACATAGCCTTTGTGAAGTCGGCCCACTTCAGATGTTAACAGGAAACCATGCCTTCTTGGAATATGAATGAGCCAGGATTCACACACTCCTTTCCTTCTGCTCTTCTTTCACATCTTTGATAAGAAGAGTGAAGTTCCTACTTTTGATTTTAAAACTAAACACAGTTCCCTGTCACAGTTGTATCTTAAGACTGGACAGCAAATTCCTGTTTGTGCTACTTGGGTAGAAATTTTACTTCCAGCTACTTAAGAACAAGGATACTTGAACAGCATAGTGAGACTTACTCTGAATAAACATGGACAGGATAAGATGTGTGTGTGGATGTCTCTTCAAACTGCCTGGATTTCATGGGGTTTTCTAAGGCAAGGAATACTCAGAAGTGGTTTTGCCAGTTCCTTCCTCTGAAATATAACTCAAAGCACCTGATATTTGTTGGTGATTTCCTATGAATGTAATGATCAGACCTGACTCTTCAGGCAAGATCCAATGCCTTTAGGGTATTGAGGCAGCTTTTTATAGGGTCAAGTAGGACACACTATTTCTACCTATCACACTATGGCCCTTTCCTCATCCTATCTTTTTGCGAAGTCATCTGGTAGGGATCCCAGCCAGTGGCTCTGCTGGGAGGAGAGCATGATGGAAATGCTCCCCTCCACACTGGCTGGCTCCCTGTGGAAGGAAGTGTGATGGCTACGCCTCTTCCTTCCACAGTGCAGCTGGGTACTTTCCCAGACTGCACTGGGGCAGGAAGTGCAGCCATTGTGCTTCCAGGGATTCTGTAGGACAGGTAAGAAGGAGAACAGGAGAAGGACAGGACCACAACAATGTCATGCAGAAGCGTCATCACAGTCCTGTCCTTCTCCTGCCCCCGTGCTGGGATGGGAGGGTGCTGTGGAAAGGACTAGGAGCACTTGCAAAGTGGTCCTATGGTTTAATACAAGAGTTAACAAATGTAGGTATTCAGTTTGGGAACTGAAATCCCTTCCTTGTTGTGTAGAAATAATATGAATGTATTTACTTCCTGGCTGCTTTGCCTTCTTGTATTTTTAAAGTGAAATAAGAAGTGTGATCTTTTCTCAAGGATTAAAAGAATAGAGAGATGAAGGAGAATTGTTTGGGAAGAGGGTTTGCTTGAAGCTTTCTATTTTCGTTGCCTTTGCAGTCATGGGCAGTAGTGGGGGGAGAGGTGTTAACATTATTTTGATTTGGTTGTGCTGTAAAATCATAGGGTAGTAGGGGAAATCAGGAACATCAAGAGAGATTTCCAGTCCTTTTGAGTGCTCAGTGATGCAGACTAGTTTTTACCACAGTCTTTTAAAAAGTGATTATTGGGAACTGCTAAGTCAGAAGAGGAAATGATAGCTTTACAGTTGCTCAAGCAAACTTAATTTAGTTTCCCCCCTTGGTCTGACTAGTGCAAACAACCTGTTGCTTGATGAAAGAGAAGAAGTACTCTTCAAGCAAGAGTTAATATTCAACATCATTCAGCATAAAGGAAAATCAAACCAGCTGGAAAGAACACTACAGCAACTAAGTGACACTGGCCTTCTATTTTTTAACTTGTAAGGCATGCTGAACAAAAACAAAATAACCACCTCCTGTCTTCATCTTTCTTTTCCTGTGTAATTCTCATGTGCCCCAACTATTTTAATCAGGATTCGCTGGTGTGATCAAGGGCAGATAAACAGTTTTTGGAACATTAGTCCAAAAGGCTGTTTCTTTTTCCAAACAGAGTTTCTAGATAGAACTTGTTTCAATTTTAGTTACTATAATAATAATCATGCAACTACATAAGAAACAAACAATGGCATTACTTATGTTGCCACGGCATTTTTTTTTACTAGCACACACCAGATGCTGCAAATGAAATAAAATAATACAGACTCCTTCCTCTCTTAATGTACTGGTCTGGGATTCTGCTTAACTTCTTAAGAAAAAAAGGCAAATTTTTAAAAATTGATTTTCTCAAAAGGTATTCCTTTTGGGTGCTTAATTGCCTGAACTATTTGTGTTTGCAGATCTTGGCACTAAAAGGTGTTTTACACCTAATGTCTACCTGACTGAAAGTGATGTGGTCTGAATGTTTAACTCCAGCAAGAACTAGAATCCAACCTTAGTTCCACTTTTCATTAAAAATGTTCATGGTTATTACCAATTGGTTGACAACAGGTAATAGAATCTATCAAAGTCAGTCCTGCAGTTAGGAAATTTGAGAGCCTGGCCTTAAAGGGGGAGGGTTTAGATGACAATCTACTACTTTAATAGTAAAGCACACAACTAATATTTTTTTCTCTTCTACCGTTATTCCATGATTTATAGGTTATTCTACATGACTGGTATTCAACATTACTCTGAGCATGTGCAGTTTCGTATTTTAGCCCTGTTCAGATGATTTTAAAGGTACATTGCATCAACACACAAGGGGAGGCATAGACTAATCTTGACCTACTTTGTCAGCACCTTTGTCAGTACTTTTCCTGAGACTTCAGGTCCTTTTGAAGTAATTACAAAAGTGTGTGTATGCATGTGTGCATACATGCATGTGTGCATGTATGCACACACAAGAGAGAATTAGGCAGTGTGGATTTCCTGCTTTTTTAAAAATAATTTACCTGTCATTGATGGGGAAAACCATTTACAACAATTTACAACACATTGATGAGCAGTCTGCCTAGTACTAATTAGGCCAATATTAATAGATACTTTTTATTTTGTGGTCAAAGAGTTGTGCATTTCTCAACTACCAGAAGATAGTTATATAGGACTTAGAAACTATCTAGTCTAGTAGGTATTGTCATAATAAGATTTGTGTTATTATGAAGAGGTGGGTGCCCAGGCATTAATAAATAATCAAATTAAATCATCTCCTTTGTCAGCAGTACTCACCCTGATATTTGCCTCCCTATCAGGAGAACAAGAGAAGCATAACTTTTCCTTGAGATCTGGTAATCCTAGATAACCTCTTCATAGGAAGAGCAACTGCTCTGAAGAGGAGAGCCTGTACAGGGCACTTGGGGAGCCTCCTCCTCCATGTAGGGAGAACAGTGGAAAAGACAACCATGGGGGGGCGGCTATCATGCACATCTCTTGGCACTTTCCGATAGCACACTTTTAAAATAGCAATAACATGAGTATTTCTATGCTGCTTATCAGCTAAGTGCTCTCTAAGTGGTTTACAATGTATTTAGCTAATTGCCCCCAACAAGTTGGGTACTCATTTTACCAACCTACAGAAGGATGGAAGGCTGAGCCAAACTGGAGCCAACAGGATGGAACTCACAATGTTGTGGCTCCTGTACCAGCATTTAACCACTGTGCTACCAGGAGTCTAAGCAAAGCCTCTTGCTTCCCTGATATTAGATGTATCTACTTGGGAATAAGCACTGTTTTAATGTAGAAAAGTATATTTTTAAGTAAAAAGAGTAAAAGAAAAAAAAAGCATTTGTAACCACATACATGTATATCAGACCATCCTATCTGTTAAATGTTCTTGTAGATAAAAAGATGGGAAGACAGGCAGAAGGGTAGGTGTCTCAGCAAGTACTGTTTAGCCTTTGTAGGCCCTGATATGCCCATGCCGGCCCAGTACTCTTGCTGAGCCTGTCATCTACCACTGGCCCCTCTGGGTGGTTATTTGGTAGGGTTCACAAAGTTGCAGAGATCCACCTAAGGGCATACCAGTGAGTAATTTAAAAGGTCAGGTGAAATCTTTTAAATATTTAGTTTGACTCTTACAACATAATGTCATCTGATATCAATTTGATGGCTTGCAATTATGAATTCCCCAGAGTGGGTTGTTGTAAAGGACTCTCATGAGCAGTTTGGCTCATACAGCTGTGGCACTGACATGCATGGTACAAATGAAGAGGATATACCCCAGAAACTAGCTGATATCTGTTCTTGTATATCTGAACCTAAAGTACTATTCTGATGTTCCTGTGAAGAAGTTACATGTGGAGATGGGGAACTGGGACTGTTGAGTGGTGACCCTTGCCTCTGACATTATGTGGAGCACTATCTCCATTCCATGACTGTGTGCGTGTGTGTTTGTGTGATGTGTTATGCTGTGGAAGGGTTATCAGCATAGTTGCATTGCTCCCTTCTTGCACTTTCCGTTTTTGACACACTGAGGACCAGAGCCTGAAAAAGGTCACTTTTTTATTTAATTCCAGTGGCCATGACAGTTGAGATGGTTTCTTGAAACTGGAATCAAAAAGTAACTTTTCCAGAATCCACTGGGGGCACCTGAACAGGGCATACATTCTGTGTTAAGTGGTGCTGAGACCAATTAGGTAGAAGCCAGTTGGTGTTGTTCTGATGGAAAGGTAGGGAGGGACAGCAAATAACATCCACCTGTCCAATGTGTGAGTTCTCAGCTATTCAGTCCTGTCCTTCAGACCTTTGAGGCAGGTCTGTTCCTGGAGAAAAGGAGCCCTATTGTGACAGTTTCCTTTTATGTCACTGGCTAAACAAGGCAGTCCATTCTAGTGAATTTCAAGCACCATATCCCAGGCAGACTGAGATTTTTATTGTTTAAGAGGCATTTTTTTTCGCCTGAGAAAAGGGTTAAGAAAAATATGCTAGCTGCTCTTGAAATCTCTACCACAACATCTCATCACACCATGAAAGCCCTCTTGTTTCTTCGCTCTGCTCCTCCTGAACTTCAAACAAGCCTATAATCCCTTTGACCTCCAAAGGTCAATGACATATAAAAGTATCTTTCTCCTGGTGTAAGATCACATTAATCATCCTTCCATAGCCCTTCTATTCTACGTGTGCCCTCTAAAATAACCTGTGTTATATAAAGATGAATGCTCTTTTCCTAGAAAGACCTGAACAATTGTTTACCTGTAATTAACTTTTCAGTGGAAAAAAACCCGAGTTGTTAATTTCATAAGGATGCATCTTGCAGGTATAGAACTCAGATGAATTATATATATGACTACATATAGTTATGGGTTGTGTGTGCGCGTGTGTGAGTTTTTATACTGCCTGATGTTTCAGCTAATGCACATTATGAAAACATTTATGTAGATAAGGTATATCCGCAATGCTTGCTTTCTTTTTAGTGACACTAGGGTTTGCCAAAGATGCTTTTCAATAAGGATTAAGCAAACTTATTTGAAATACACAGGATGGAAGCAGACTATGCTTTTGCTTTCAAAGAGTCAGAGGCAGCATGGTAGAGCCTCATTTCCTGTGTTGTACTGAGGATGATTAGATCAGTGGGCTGCTTTATTTTTACTAGCAGCAGAAATTTTGGCAGATGCTGTTTATCACACGGGGATGAGAATGGCACTTCACATTTTCTACATAATTATCAATGAACAAGCATATGCTCTTTTGGGTATGGTGACCCATGTAGATGCTCATTTCTTGTTTTTATATCAGTCTCTTCTTATAAAAATAGTTTGTGTAGATTTTGAAGTGCTACAAAGCTTACTTTGCCCAAGGTGATATTGGGATCAGTGCTTACACCTTATACCAAGAATAGGCAACTGTCAGCGGCTGAGGGTTGGATTAGCCTGCCCAGGGGACCTTTGAATGGAACACTCCCAAAAGATGTTCAAAAAAGGTTTGCCACCCAATGCTCCCCAATGCCCCTTAGCAGCATTTTTTGCCCTCTCAGGGCCATTTCAGGACTAGGAGTGGCTTTCTCCAACAAAAATCAACAAATCACTTTTCAAAGAACTTATTTCTTCAATATGGCAGTATCAGTTGAAATCCCATTTATTTGTCAACAAATCTCTTCATTTTCTCTTTTTAAACAAAGCTGTAGTTAATATTAAATTTAAAAATTGTAGATTTTACCTAAAGGCAGTGAAGGAACTGAAAACACATGTCTGCAAAAGCATGTGATTTGAGGAACTAAGGATAATTGAGATCAAATTAGTTTTATATCCATAGGATGGAGTGGGTTCATGGCCCTCCAAATGTTGCTAGATCTGAAGCTTCCACTCCTAGTGAAGGAAGAGGGGATCTTCATCCCATCAACATCTGGAATCTCCCTATCCCTCTTATGAGAGAATCTTCTGAAGAGCTACAACAAGCTGTTCAAAAGATAGACACAGCTGGAAGTTAAGATGAGAAGCAGTATTGCTTTTTTTATGACACTCACCCTCTGAAAGACCATTCACCTAATTTAATCTGAACTACAGCATGTGTTTTCTGTTAGGCATGTGATTTTGCCAAACAGCCACTTTATACTTTTCAGGACTCGCAGATTCTATAACGACACCAAGTCAGTTCTCTGAGATTAGGGTTCAAACCATTCCTATACCCTACAGGCCATACTTAAGCAGTCAGATCAAAATATAGCAGTGAGATATTAACACGTTAGCAAATTAACAAAAAACAAGATTTTTACTAATGCAAAAGGTCTTGAAAGCGTCCTGCTGTTGCTTTGCAAGCAAAGAGCAGAAGATGCCAGGAATAAAATTTACAGATAGGCTATGTTCATCTGTTTCTAACTGCGAGTCTATAGAAATTCAATAATAAAATTCATATTCATGTTTTTTTACTTTCTCTTTAGCTTTCTATATCTCTCATAGATGGCATATCTGTTTATCTGGCAGCAGGCTCCATTTGGAATCTCCTGGGTCACCTCATTCTTGGATTTCTTGAACTATTATAATAATGCTTTTCCAAAAGAGAGTGGTATTGTCTTGAAATTTCTTTGTTCTGTCCTAAGGTTGAAAAATGCAAAACTGTAATGCAAGTTGTTTCCTGTTAGCTTGTAGAAAACACCAAGAGGACATGATCATCATATGCTTTAATCTTGTCTTATTGACTCCTGTTGCAATTCTCAGGACTTGCTTTGAATGAGATGATTTGGGAGGAAACTCTATGCAGATTGTCCTCCATGACATTGCTGTACGTTCCAAGTGCTGTTCTTGCATGAACAAGAGTCTGGTGGCTATTGGTGAATTTAGTGTTTTTCTTCTTTTTTAAAAAGCCATTCTAGAATGCCTCTAATAGGATTTACACATTTTGTCTGTCCTTGGAGAAAATGATCCTTGAAAGAATGGTGAGGAAGCTTAAAATGAAAACAAGGGGGTTCAAAACCTGAATGTGATCTTTTTTCTTTCTTTCTTCATTCCTTCCAAAAAGGAAAGGTCCATTCTTAGTGTCTTGCCACAGCTTTACAATGGAATCACTGGATGTATAGTTTTAATTTTCGGATTAAAAGGACACAGTGCTGGTGCAATGGGGCCCACCCCATTTCCTGTTAATCCTTGCCACACAGATCCATTGTCCCACTTGTAGTCACCACAAATGGGGGATAAGCCTCTCACTTCGTTGAGCTTCTTAATTTTAAAAGTCTGGGTTGGCAGGGGTAGAAAGGAGATTCCATAGCAACGATACAATGGCTTTTCACTCAGCATCTGTAGTACTGGTGAGGGCAACTAAGCTATATAGTTCAAAGATTACAATGGCTATGAAGAAAAGAGCAGCTGAAACATTCAATATACTATATAACTTGATTATCAGTATGCAGCTAATGAATTTATTCTATTGCTCTACCTATAAGAATTAAGACTGTATTTACCTTGGAGGATAGATGATGTTTCCAAGCAACAGAAATAAGACATATATGCACAGTGATTTTTAGCTATTATATCCTGCACCACATAATATTATCACATTACATTTATTACTTAATTGTATTTGAATCCAGTATTTCCTCCAAGTTCAAACATGGCTTTTCTTCTTTCACTTTTATTCTCACAACAATCTTGTAAGGTCTGCAGAATCATCTACTCTACTTCTAAAACTAGACAGCTCTCGTTCACTCCTGTGAACTACAATTCCTAAACTACATGAAAGAATTGCATTGATTTAACCATGATTTAATCCATCATTTTTTTGTTTTCAGGGTTCCTTGGTACCTTTTCAAACTCCTCAGCAAATTATAAGTCCCAAGATTCCAAAGGCTGGAATCTGTCAAATCCTGTTCCTTATTAAATTCCTCAACAGTAACATTTTTTAAAAAAGTCACAAAGTGACTGAAAACTAGTACACAATACTAACTAGACTTAGGCCCTTTTCACACGCGGGCGGCGGAACGGGGCAAGCCATGCCAAAACGGGGCTTACCTTGTTCCGTCGCCATGCGGAGCAGCACATTTCGCTGCTCTACATGCAGCAGCGTCCCGCGGCGTCCTCGGCGCCCAGCAGCGCCCAAAATGGCGGATTTTGACTGGCAGAGCCTCTCCACCAATCGGAGAAGCTCGCCAGCCGGAAATCCCGCCCCCTGCCCGATCTGCAGGGACGCCCTTTCACGCGTCCGTAAATCCATATGGGCGCTGCGACGGGGCTGGACGCCCCGTGTCTTTGAAAAACCATGTAAAATGTGGTTTTTCAAAAGCACGCGGTGGTGCCACTTGCGGGCGCCTGACCGTGGATTGGCGCGTGGATTTACTTGCAAGTAATCCACCCCAATTAGACGACCTCCGTGGAGGTCGATCTACACCGTTTTTTTAACCCCTTGTGAAAAGGGCCATAGAAGTTTTTTCACTTTTTGTCCAGTGCCACAAAAAGACATGTGGCAGTGAATTCATTTTTTAAAAAATATATTATTTCACAAGAAATAGTACAGATATCCCTCAGTACTGGGAACATAGTATAATGTCATTTTTGTTGTTGTTGGACATGCTTTGAATTTGGGAGGAAATTGTTATGCCCCGGAGAAATTATTGCATATTAATTATGATATGAAATGTTCCTTTCTTGTATTTGTTAACAAATGACCTTAAAGAGAGTTTATATCTCTGATATTCATCATTAAGAAGTGCTCCAAAAACATCTGAACGATTCCAGCTTATTATTTAGAGGAGAGGAAATGTGGGGCTGAATTCTGTGAATTTTTGTTTTTCTTTGTGGTCTCTGTGCCTCATATAATGAATTTTCATGCCTGTGCAGAGATCCCATCAAAATGTTCCAGAGCTGAGTAGCTTGGTGGAAACCCTGCCCCCTCCATACACTGTGTATGTCCCTGCTCACCAAGCCAGTATCCCTTGAGTCTCTCTATGTCTGCTGAATGACTCATTCTGTCAGTGTGATCTGGTGCTGGATAGCATTCTCTTCATTTGTTTTCTCTCTTTCTGACTTGGTTCCTTCTTTCTTCCTCTTGATTCCCATTCCATTTTCTCATTTGTTACTTTGAACAAGTGCTGTTCTTCCTCCCTTTGTTCCCCTTTTCCCTTAGGGCCTCTATTTCTCTCTTTAAGTTTTGTTCCTTTTGTGAGTACAAGGTTTCTCTTTCTGATGCTCATTCTGAGTGTCTTTGAGTGTCTGGGGGAAGGGCATAATGTTCAGCAGTTTAAAATCTGTCAGAAATTCACTGCCCAAACCCTAAAAAATTGGGTGTTTAGGCTAAAATCCTATTGTCAGGAGAAGGCCAATTGTGGCCAGCAAGGCCCTCTTCATGGCTACTACTACTGTTTCCAAACCTCATGAGAAGCCCAAGTAGTCTCTGATACAAATGATCTGTGTATAGTACCAGTGGTCTCAATACCGAGCTGAACTTTGTCAATACTGAAGCCAGTTTCTCCTTTGCCATTGTTGACTACTGAGGTGTTGGCTGCCTCACAGTCCTTTGTGGTAATGGTGGCCAGGGAATTAACATCTGCAGTCGCTCTCTCAAAAGAAGATGGCTTGGAAGAGGCGTACTAATGAAGACTTTGCTCCTGCAGATAAGCCTCATAAGGAAGAAGATGAGCGGGGGGAGGAGGAGAAGGAGGAGGAGGGGGACGAGGCATACTGACACACTAGACATACCCTTGGTATCAGAAAGGTGGCAGTTCCAACTGCTCCTTCTACCTCAGCTTCACTTCCTCTGGTACCAGAGGTAGAACTTGAGACTGAACTTGTCATGCAGACCAAACACCTAAATGAAAGACACCACAACAACTGTTAGCTTCTCTCTGGCCCTTACTGCACTATTCCATGATCCTATGTTGTCCTGTCATGATGATTGGACTGGGACCTGAATGCTCCCCACTGCACTGGTTGGCTGCCAGCAGATGGATAGCATTCCAGGCATGCTCCTGTCTTCTGCAATACAGCCGCCCTCTTTTCTGGCTGTATTGCAGAAGGAAGCGCTTGATAGTGCTTCCACCCTTCCTACACACCTGCAGCCAATGGGATCATTGCACAAAAGGATTTTTTCCAGTAATGGTTTATAGCACTATTGCGATAGCTGAGGACACTACAGCAGTGGGGCCACAATGACATTGTGTGATGGCACACATCACGGACAGCCAGCAGTGTGTCCCCATGCGAGGATGGCGCCATGGTGCAGTAAGGGTCTCTCTTTCTCTGACCTCCAGGACTACCTCCTTCCCTGAAACAGAGGCATTTTCTGAGCCAAGACTACCTTTCTATTAGGGATGGGATGATTCTAGAGTTTTCTGAATCTGAATTTGGATTCGAATCTCTGGAAGGTTCTAGGAATCCACAAATATCACAAATCTTGAATCTTTCAAATCCTTTTTCAAAAAAAGGGTTTAAAAAGCAAGGGAAAGAAAGCACCTCTACTGAAAAGTGTTTTTAAAGCAGAATTTGATCTCTTTGTTTAATGAAAAACAAATTAAATAATAGTTTTCAATTTCAGGAAAATTTTCAGGATCCTGCTGGCGGTGGGCAGGGGAAGAGCGAGGAGCATGAGATTGCACTCCCCACAACCTTCTTCTGCCTGCCCCAGGCAGGATCCCACTGGCAGTGGGCAGGAAAAGAGTGGGGAGTGTGAGATCTGTATTTTTGGTAGGTGGATTCGAAAGATTTGGTTTGCCTATTTTGACGCGGGGATTCAGATCCTTGAATCTCAAATCCTTGCTGAGGGTTCAAGAATGCGAGAATCTGAGGATTCAGTTGGCCTGTCCCTACTTTCTATCAAGGGAAGATTGTATACCTTACCTTGTCTGCTATATTGTGACTGTGGGCTCCAATAGGATTCACTGTTTATATTGGTATCATATCTGGACCATTACTAAAGGGAGCGTATTTGGAAAGAAGTTCTGCAATCTTACTGGCTCTACTTGCCCTCTTATAGGGATTTTTATCATGCTTGCAAGCTTCAGTACTGATCCCCCTATAGGTATCCATTCCATTGCTAGTTTCTCAGTCCCAATCTCACTGTCAATCTCATTCTCCTCAGACTCATTCTTGTCCTGCCATTCCTCAACCTCAGTCTCTGTGCCACTCTCAGTACTGATCTTTGATTCACCAAGAGCATTCTTCTGCTCTCCATTCACCTGTACCACCACCAGTACCAATCTGCAATGGCCAGTTGATCGATCTTGTTCACTAGTCCTGCCACATGGTCCTCTCTCTCCATTGCTCTGGTCTACTGCAACCATATCAAAACCTCCTACATCTTCACCTCCTATTACTACATCAGTTTCAACAACTCTCATCTCTACTTTGGTGCTTGTACACTCAAATCCATTAGTGATTCCCCCTCAAGCTCCTGTTTCCTCTGGACCACAACTTTCTCATCCTGTGACTGCCTCTGTTGATGCTCCACTTGCCCCCCAGATGCAACAGCATATTGATTCATCTAACTCCACTTCTACTGATTGTGACTCTGACTCTTTCTCGCCTGCTTCTCCACTGCCACCCACATCTTCACCCTCAGTAGTTGTTGAGAAAATTTCCTGAGTTTTCCTCTTGAGGATGTCAAATAATTTGCTGATTTTGTTTTGTGAATGACAAAATCTATTGGCTACTCCAGTAGCAAATCTGGTCTTCCAAATTGTGAGCACTCAGACCCCCACTCCTGCAACTGTTCTCTTCTTAAGTGCACTACAGGAGGTGACAAAACAGGCCTGGACAAAGCTGGCATCTTTACTACCTACCTCTAGACATATGGAGCACCTGTACAAAACAACAGGATGTGGCTTATGTGTTCACTCACACCTCCCCTAACTCAATTTTGGTGGAAGTCTCTCATACTAAAGAAGGCAAAGAAGGTACATTCAACACTGCCTGACAGAGAAGGGAAATGCCTGGACATGCTCAGCAGAAGGTATTACTTCTTTACTGCCCTCTCTACCAGAGTTGCCAACATGCAATGCATACCAACATTTCATTTGGGATAAGAAATTGGCTTACCTGATGAACCAAAAACAAACAAACAAACAAACTAACTAAAAGAAAAGAAAAGCTGGTCTCTAATTCCATCAAGAAGTGCAGGCCTTAGCAGCACCATAAATACAATTATCTTGCCATTTGACTGAGTGCGCTACTAAGGTCATGTCCAGTGTGGTGACACTTCAAAGATATGTCTGCCTTTGTTCTGCAGGCCTTATGAAGGATGCAAGGTGTAGAACTGAGGATTTATCCTCTGACAGGGAAAGCCTGTGCAAAAGATGGGTCTATGGAACATCTGACAAAAGCAAAACTCATTGCCAAGATGGGTTTTGGTCAGCAACAATTTTCTGGAGATGTCAATCTTTGACTTCTTTCATGCCCAAATCTCCATCTAAACCCTTCTTGGATGTCATCCTTACCTTCTACATCTGGCCATTGCTCATTTAATCAACATCGCAAGTCTAGCTTGAAGAACTACCAGTTCTTCCAAGTATCAGATTTGACTTCTGTCACAGGATGCCCCCACAACCCAAGTTTCATCTCTTTGGCCCCATACCATCCAAGGCCCCAAAACTGTTCCAAAACAGTGGATGGTTAATGCAATCCATATCACTTCTGAGCTTGTGAGTCAACCTACATACCTCTGGGACTTTGTGCACACTCCACAAGAGCCTTATCATCCTGTAATGTGCTGCTACATGGAGTCTCATTAGCTGAACTGATCAGGAGTGGGAATTGTGTGGCTGTTCGGATGTTGGATTGCAAGTGCCAGCAGCCCTGGTTGACATTTATTGTCAACTTCCATCTAGACGACTGACTTACGGTGATGCAATGAATGAGAGATTTCCAAGTCATCCTATCATCAATAGCCCTGCTTAGGTCTTGCAGACTCAGGGCCGTGCTTTCCTTGATTGAGTTTATCCCTCATTGTAATGTGGCATTCCTCTTTTCCTACTGCCTTCTACTTGAAAAGCATCATTATCTTTTCTAGTGAGTCATGCCTTCCTGTGATGTGTCTAAAGTATAACAATCTCAGTTTGGTTATCTTGGCTTCTAGGGAAAGTTCAGGCTTGATTTGATCTAATACCCATTTGTTTGTCTTTTTAGCAAGCTGTGGTATCTGTAAACTCTTCCCGAGCACCACATTTCAGATGTTTTGATTTTCTTATCAGCTTTCTTCACTGTTCAGCTTTCAAAACCATACATAGAAATTGGAAAATAATGGTATGGACCATCCAGTATTCAATGATATATCTTCACACTTCAGGATCTTTTCTGGTTCATTCATAGCTGCTCTTCTTAGCTGCTTTTCCAATCCTAGCCCTTTTCTGATTTCTTGATTGCAGTCTCCATTCTGATTAATAACTGAGCCAGGGTATAGAGAATCTTGAACTATTTCAATGTCTCTATCATCTATTTTAAAGTTATGTAAATCACCTGTGGTCATTATTTTGTTTTTCTTAATGTTCAACTGTAAACAGGCATTTGGACTTTCTGCCTTGACTTTCTTCAGTAATCATTCCAAGTCTTTCATTTTCTGCTAGTAGTATTGTATCACTTGTAGATTTTAAATTGTTGTTCTTTCCTCTGTAGTTCATGACTCTTTCTTTCCAATCTAATCTTGCTTTACATATTATTTGTTCAGTTTATAAGTGAAACAGATAGGGTGGATAAATGCAGTCTTCCCTGATCCCTTAGCCAACTGGAAACATTCCATTTCTCCATATTCTATTCTGATGGTAGCCTCTTGTCCTGAGAATAGATTATGCATCAGGACAATCAAATATTGTGACACACCCATTTCTTTAAGAGTAATCCATAGTTTTCATGATCTGCCCAATGAAGGGCTTTACTGTAATCTGCAGATAAAATCTCTCAGATAAGAGCCGACTTAGATGCCGGTGTTATAGCAGAAGTCACAAATGGAGCGTCCGGCGACCCCGTGAACAAGATTATACTGAATCAGTTTCAGTCCGTGAGTACCGAGGACATAGACAAGCTCCTTGGAAAGGTAAGAAGGACAACTTGCCCTCTTGATCCCTGCCCTTCATGGCTGGTCGTCCAGGGAGGAGTTGCAATTAAGACCCACTTAAGACATATTATTAATGCATCCTTCAGGGAGGGCAATTTTCCAGCTTGTTTAAAAGAAGCAATTATACGGCCGCTTCTAAAAAAGCCCTCCCTAGATCCCCTGGATATGAATAATTACAGACCAGTCTCCCATCTTCCATTTTTAAGCAAGGTGATCGAGAGGGCTGTTGCCCTTCAGCTCCAAGCTATCTTAGATGAAACAAATTATCTAGATCCATTTCAAACTGGCTTCAGGGCAGGATATGGAGTCGAGACTGCCATAGTCGCCTTAGTGGATGATCTACGCCTAGGTATCAACAGGGGAAGTGTGACCCTGCTGGTACTCTTGGACCTCTCAGTGGCTTTCGATACCATAGACCATGGTATCCTTCTGGAACGCCTGAGAGGGCTGGGGATCGGAGGCACTGCACTTAAGTGGTTCCGGTCCTGTCTCTCAGGTAGATACCAGATGGTGATGCTTGGGGACAGCTGCTCCTCGAAAAAGGAGCTTAAATCTGGCGTCCCTCAGGGCGCCGTCCTGTCCCCAATGCTATTTAACATCTGCATGAGACCGCTGGGAGAGATCATCAGGAGGCATGGAGCAAGGTGCTATCAGTATGCTGATGACACCCAGATATATCTCTCCATGCCTCGGATAATAGCATCAACTAAGGATGGCATCTCACCTGTAAATGAATGCCTTGAAGCAGTAATGGACTGGATGAGGAAAAACAGACTGAAGCTGAATCCAGATAAGACGGAGGTACCTGCTGTTAAGGGCCCTAGCCCAGGTATGGAGGTTTGTCAACCAGTTCTAGACGGGGTCACACTTCCCCTGAAAGACTGTGTCCGCAGCTTGGGGGTGCTCCTGGACTCGCCGCTTCAGATGACAGCTCAAATTGATGCGGCAGCCAGGAGTGCCTGCTATCAGCTTCAGCTGATACGCCAGCTGTGCCCCTTCCTGGACTTGGAACACCTAAAAACAGTGGTACATGCGCTGGTAACTTCACGGCTTGACTTCTGTAATGCGCTCTACATAGGGCTACCCATGTGCTTAGTCCGGAAACTTCAATTAATTCAGAATATGGCAGCCAGGTTGGTCACCGGAAGATCTAAAACTGACCACATAACACCTATTCTGAAGTCTTTACACTGGCTGCCTGTTAGTTTCTGGGCACAGTACAAGGTGTTGGTTCTTACCTTTAAAGCCCTTCATGGCTTGGGGCCAGCCTACCTGCGGGATTGCCTTCTCCCATATAATCCGCACCACACACTAAGGTCCTCTGGGAGGAATTTACTGCAGCCAGTCAGAACTAGGTTGGCTGCAGTTACCCAGAGGACCTTTTCTTCTGTCGCTCCTAAGTTATGGAATGGCCTGCCGGAGGAGACCCGGCACATTACCAGTCTTGACTGCTTTAAAAGAGCAGTCAAGACTGTTCTCTTCCGACAGGCCTTCCCAGACTAGTGTTCCACCGCATCTCATCATTTGTCTCTTTGTTCTAATTTTGTTTTTAATTTGTTTTTAATAATTAATGTGTTTTAGGGGGATAGAAGGGTTGGTGGGTGGGGAGGATGGGGTACATTTTAATGTTTTAATGTATTTATATATTTTTTTGTAATGCCGCCTCGATCCGCTGGGAGAGGCGGGATAAAAATAAATCTTATTATTATTATTATTATTATTATTATTATTATTATTAATCTATAAAGCCACAAACTGATTTTCTTCTGAAATTCTTTGGTGTGCTCCATTATCAAATATATGTTTGCAATATTATCCCAAGTGCCTCTTCATTTCCTGAACCCATCTTGGACATCTGTCATTTCTCGTTCCAAAAGTGGTAAAAGTTTTGTTCTAGAATTTTGAGCATCATTTTGCTTGCATGAGAAATTAATCCTGGAGTTACTGTGACCCCTAGTGTCCCCTTTCTTGGAGATTGGAATATATATTGGAATGTATATTTCTTGGGGATTGGAATGTATATGTTCTCAATCTGTGGGCCATTGTTTTGTTTTCTATATTTGTTGACTAGCTAGAACAAGGATAGATTATGGCCATTTCTGCACAGGGCAAGGGAATTGCCCCGTGTCACTACTTACTGGACTTTTTGGCACCTTAGTCCAGTCCACGCCGCTCTGGAGCAATGCGTGCTCGTCAATACGCGCTGCTCCGGCGTCCCAAATGGCAGCTTCCGATTGGTCGAGGGTTTCAACCAACCGCTGAAGCTCGCCAGCCTAAAGCCCGCCCACGGCAGATCGCAGGCTCGCATTGGAGCAAGCCTGCAAATCTGCATAAGGGAGCAGGCTCGCAGTGGCGTGCTCCATGCTTTTGAAAGACCTGTTTTTAGTGGTTTTTCGAAAGCATGCTGGACAACCACTTGGGGTCGTTCCAGAGCGGGCTGAGGTGCGGATCTACGTTAAGTAGGTCCGACCCTGTGCGCTCCCAGTTGCAGACCTCCTCCTTGGAGGACGGACTGCACTGTTTTAAAAACCCTGTGTGGGAATGGCCTATGTCTCTGTAGCTTGAAGCAGCTCTATTTGTATGGCATATTTTTCTAGTGATTTATTTCTTCTAAGTGTCTTGAGTTCAGCTTCCACTTCACTTCCTGAAATTGCAGGTTCATTTTCAAATTCTCTTTCCTTGAATGAATCTGTTATCATTTCATCTTTTTTATATAGTTTTTCAGCGTATTATTTCCATCATCTTTTTATTTCTACTTGGTCATATAATGTGTTCCCCTGTTGGTCATAGAGTATCCCCACTCTTGGTTTAAATTTCCCTTTGATTTCTTAGAGCTTGTGGAAGAAGTTTCTTGTTCTTCCTTTTTTGGTATCATCTTCTGTTTCTCTGCATTGATTGTTATGGTAGTTCTATTTGTTCCTGTGCATTAAAGGTTCTCACCCTATTTCTGTCATCTTGTCTATCTTTAGCAGCTTGAAGAGTTTTATCTGTCATCCATTGAGACTTTCCTTTCTTTTTGGCTGCAGATAATGTCTTTTTGCATTCCTCCCTGACAATATCCCTGGTTTCAGTCCAGAGTTCTTCTGACTCATGGTCAATTAGGCTTAATAGTGCAAAATTAGTTTTTACATTATCTTTAAATTCTATGGGAATATTCCTCAGGTTGTATTTTGGCATGATGATTGGTTTAGTGTTCTTCTTTAGCTTTACTTTAATTTTTGATATCAATAGTTCATGCATTTGCCACAATCTATTCCTGGTTTTGTTCTTGCAGAGAGAATGGAGCTTCTCCCATCTTCTGCTTTCCATTATACAGTCTGTTTGATTTCTATATGGGCCATCCAGTGATGCCTGTGTATATAGTTGCCTCTTTGGTTGCTTGAAGAAAGTATTTGTGATGAACAAACTGCTGGCATCATAAAATTCAGTCTGTCATTCTTCTGTTTCATTTCTAGATCCCAGGCCAAATTTTCCTACAATCTTTTGTTCTGCTCTCTTTCCTACTTTTGTATTCTAATTGCCTATGATTAAAAAGTTCTGACAAGTTAACAAACTTGTTAACAAATTAAGAAGTTTGGTGTGTGGTCCCTTCTGAACTCCAGCACAGAATCTTTCAGTTTCTTCTTCTGCCTCAGTAGATGGAGCATAAACTTGGGTTATGGTTATATTGATAGGTTTTCTCTGAAATCTTACTGAAATTATTTGGTCAGATTTTGCATTCTATCCTTTGATTGCTTTTGCTGCATCTCTTTTTGCTATTAACATAAGCTCTTTCCTTCTTAGATTTTCATTTCCTGAGTAAAACACTATGTGATTATCTGACTCAAAATGTCCCATCCCTGCCCACTTTAGCTTGCTCATCCCAAGTGTTGGAATGCTTATAAATTCTGTTTCTTGTTTCATTGTGTCTAGCTTCCCTGATACACACCCTGATATGTGTTGTACAGCTTCAGACTTTTCACTTCGGAGCACATCAACAACTGAATGTCCTTTCAGCTTGAGTCCACTTGCCTCATTATCTACAGTGTCACTTATAGTTATCCTGTGCTGTGCCCCAGTAGCTTGTAGAGTGCCTTCTGACCTGGGAGTGTTTTGGCACTATTTCTTGTTTCATTTTGGATTGTCTTATCAACATACCCAATAGAAAAGAATGCTGGAAGTGGCAATCCAACAACATCTGGAGAGCCACGAGGTTCCCAACTGTGCTATAAATTTATGAATTTTGAAAAAGTGATGGTGTTTGTTCAGTTCCATTTTATTGTTTTTGTATGTATTTGGATACCTGCTATATTTTTAAAGATGTTTGCTATGTTCTAATGGAATTATTTTCTGTTTTACATGTTAAGCTTTTTACATGTTAAGCTTTTCTTAGTCTGTGATTTCTTTTTTGTCACCTTGTGGGATGTGATTGCCTAAAGAGTCTGATACATCTAGTTTCTCAGAGACAGCAAGCATGCCATTTGTTTAACAAGCTCTAATCTAACAATCCTTTGGCACAGGAAAAGAGGAAGGGATGTTGAGAAATGCTGGTTGTGGGTAGACAACAAAGCCTGGGTTCTTTTGGCATTATCAGTTTGACTTTGAAACAGCCTCTCAAGTCTATTGTTCACAAACGGAAACTCCAAACCAAAAGTTTAAACATTAAATGAAAGGAAATACATTCTGAAGCTTCCCCCAATTTTCAGCAGACCCAAGGGACAAATGACATGCTCACTTGAACACAGTACCCTGAACCCCCCCTTTTTTTAATTTAAAGGCAAAGATACTTTGGAAAGGGGGAATTGAAAATGACATAGGAAGGAGGTGGCACTGTATCTGTTTTTCATCACTTCTGCATTGTTTGGATGGCTTTTTCAAAAGAGGTTAAATTATTACTCTCCCTCCCCACCTATCCAGCTGAGAAGAAAAGTAAATGTTCTCCCCTCTTTTTTTGAAATGGTCATTCTGCTCTGAAGGATTGCTATAGATTGTTTATTTTATTTTGAATATACAATTCTGTCCCATCTTGCAGCTTCAGGATGAGAAAGGGCTGCTGCTGCTGCTGCTGCTGCTGCTGCTGCTGATGATGATGGAAAAGAATGTGAAATGTTCTGAAAACATCCTTCATCATCCTAACAACAAGAGCTTGCCAAAGTTTTGTTTCAATGTCATAAAGTGTGTTTCTTTAAAAAAAAACCCAAAATCCTAAAATAATATTAGTTTAATCCTAACTCGCATGCATCTGAAATACATCACAATAGATGAGTTTTAAATCAGTGGAAAAGTGGTTTGTTTGGTTTTTTTTTTTTTTTTGGACTACTTCTCCCTAAATCTCCCAGCCAGCATGACCACTAGCAAATTTTGGGAGTCATAGTCCCAAAAAGTAGGTTTCCCAATCTCTAAACTTTTCATGTTTTAAGAAATGCTCAGATCTAAAAGAACAGAAGACTTTAGGTGTGTGTCAGCCACTAGGAATATCGCTGCTACCCTACAGCTAGAAATTGCTGCCAATTTCCTACAGAAAGTGGATCTAACCATAGAGACCCCAAAATAATTGATATCACAGCTGAATTAATGCAATCTGTGGGGCTGCTTTTGAAGAGACTGCCTAGAAATTCTAGCTACTCCAGAGCTAGTTATTTGAAGCAAATGCTCACTATTAAAAATCACTTTACAGCCTTCTGGTCAGCTTTTTTGAGTCCAACTGAAAGCACTGAATATTTATTTCCCATTTAGCCTTTTTTTAAGAGTTCAGGGCACCATACGTCGAGAGTCCAAAAAGATTGAAAATACAATAACATGGAAGTACAATATGAAGAGTAATTAAAACAACAGTGATCAGCAAAGAGAAAATGGAAAAACCAGCTGATAAAAGCAACTGAAACTCCTTGCAGTTGTTAATTGCCACCTTCCTCTTTTCCTATTGCCTTTCTGCCTACCTAGCATTATTGTCTTTTCTAGTGAGTAATGTCTTCTAGTCATCTGTCTCAGTTTAGTCATTGTGGTTAAAATGAGCAGGTGACAACTAGGGCAAATTCAGTGAAGATGCTAAAGATGCTAAAGGCCAAGGTCTTCCTAAAAAGAAAACAGCATAAGACCATCAGGGGAGGTGCAAGGTGGATCACCCTAGAAAAGGTGGATCACCTTAGACAACGGTTGCATTATGGTAAATTTTAAAGTCTGCTGCTCACCATGACTGTCCTATCATGACAATCTCTACAGTATCACTCCTAAAGAGAGACCAGCAAAGGTGGCTGAGCTGATCTATACCAGGGGTGGGCAATGACGGGAAGTCTGGGGGCTGTACCCATCATACACACCCCTCTTAAAAACAGTCCAGCCCACAAATACCTAGTGGGTGTGGGGGCATTTTTGTCATGGTTTTGGCCTCCTGGACCATTTTAGTCCCAGGAGAAGCCTTGTTTTAACAACAGGAAGTGAGCAGAATTCCCTTTCTGTTTCAATGAAAAGCCTCTCCTGGGCCTAATGTTACCCTGTTTACTGGGGGGTCCCGTGAGGGACACCTAAATGCGCTCACAATTAAACAAGTTTAAACTAACATGGCTGTCTCTTTGATTATGACATTTAAAACAATACACATTTTTCAAAAGCAGAAGTGGCAGGTATAATTTTGTTTTTATCACCCACCCTTTTTGGGGAAATGTTTTTGGCAGTCCATGCAGTATCTCTGAGGTTGCCAGGGCCAGAAAACAGGCACCTAGACATGCAGAAGTTGCCCACCATTGGTTGAGGGCATTATAGCCAGGACTCAATGGTGGTGGTAGAGGTGGTGGTTGTAATGTGTTTTCAACTTGAGTCTGATTTATGGAGATCTTATCCTAGGGTTTTCTTGGTAAGGTTTATTAACAGCAAGTTTGACATTGCCTTCTGTTTAGGCTGAGAGAATGTCTCTTGCCCAGGGTCATCCAGTGGATGAGTGGAAATTTGAACCCTGCTCTCCCAGAGTCCTAGTCCAACACTCAAACCATGCTGACTCCTTCTAAATCTGCCCTTCCATTGAATCCCACTTCTTCTACTAGAATCAACAATTTCCCCCTCCCTCATGTAGCCCCCCATCCTTGCTAAAAACCTACTCTAGATGCCTGAGGAAACCTTGTAGTCCAGGCTTTCAGCACCACAGAGAGCTGCTATGGGAGAGGGAAGGGAATGACAACAGTTAATTCTGCTGTTGTTGGATACCAGGGTATACCATTGGATCTTGGCCTTTTCTATCTCTGCCTCCCCCTAATTCCATACAAGTACATGTCTGTTGTGCAGTATATGTTGGTTGTGTGAAATTTTAATGTTAATGGCTTATATGGTCCGCTGATGGCACCACAGTATATCCTTAAGTAATTTTGGTTCTGAGGACAGGGGAATTGTGTCTCCTGAGAACCTTCTTTTTGCATCACTGTAGTCTAACACTCTAGGAAAAACTGAAAGTGAGGAGAGTGTGTCTGAAAAAGACACACATATTGTACCAACTGTGTACTTCTTAGGTGGAAAACCTGTGGTCATCCAGATATGCTTGATTCCAACTCCCATCAGCCTCAGCCACCATGGCCAATGGCTGGGAGTGATACGTGTTAGAGTCCAATAACACTTGAAGGACTCCCTGTTGCCGACGGTGGCATAGTCTGCCAGCTTGCCAGAGTCAGGCATCTTGCCAGTGTCTTTACTGGTTCCGATGTCTACCTATCAGTTATGTAGACTTGTGCAGAACTGTTCAAGCAGACACTACTGGCTATGTGCTCTGTAGCTATCAGTTTTGCTCTAGGCGTTCATCCTGCCTAAGAGGATTTAAATCAAAGTGATGAAAGCAGCTTATGGACTTCCACAGAACTCCCACCATGACATTCCCCTAATCTATGCTTAATGATGAATGTGGGTGAGATATATTGGCTGTATCCCATAGTTCTGACTTCTTTCAGCCTACTGTCACTGCTAGATCAGAATTCCCAGATCTTAACATTACAGCAGATGATGATGTACAGGTCAGGGAAATTTAAAGATGAGGGCTTAAAAAAAATAAACCCACAAAAACATGCATACACAAATACTTCCAATCTGAGCATTGATCAAATCCACTTTATTTTTAACTACTCCCCAATTCATGTGTTTTCTTTATAATCATAATTTATGATTTATGTTCTGTGAGAGATTAGTTTTGCATTCCCAGAACAGCATTTTTATTGAGTAAAGCTATAGCTTTAAAGAAAGCACGTGTCCCCTCTGCTTTGTTTTTTGTACCTATTAGCTCAGAAGGAGCATCTGGTTTTCAGTGAAGCCCTGCATCAAACTCAATTTTCCAGCTGTGTTGACTAAGGCCCAAGAACGTTAAATATGTAGCCTCAAACCATACAATGAATCAGTAGTTCAGATTGGGATTAGAACCCTGACCTGTTTGGCTTTAAATAGTTTCAGTCCACTTAAACTGGAATATTTGAATCACATTTAGAACGATAAACATAGTGTTATGTTTTATTTGTATAAAACATAATAAAAAAGGACATTCCAAACTGGCCTGTTTCTCATGTTTGAGGCTTCATTGAGATTCATACTCCCACATCCAAACATCACTGTTTACCCATAAACATTGCTAGTTCTTGAGTTTCCCTGCAGATAATCAGTTTCCTTGATCCCATTTTACTATCCCATGCTAAGAAGAGATGTAATTGCATTCCTGTGGCTGTGTAGTTCCCACCTGTCCAATCTCCTTGGGGAACCTGGAAAGTTATCAAGAATGCTGTACTACCGATAGGACAGGTGGGAACCACATAGCAGCAGGAAACACAATTACATCTCTTCTTAGCAAGGGACAACTAATATAACCTAATATTTGTTCTGCTGTCACAAGTGGCTTAGGATCAAGTATACCAACAGCTGTGGTTCTTGAGTGATGGGTATGGACTTATGAATGTCCCCCTGCATATCCCCTTTGGGCCTTCAGATGTTTTAGTCTGTGACTCCATATCTCACCATTAGTCCTCCCAGCTGTGGCTGACGGAAATAGTAGACCAACACATCTGAAATGTCATAGTTTCCCACATCCACTCTAAAAACTGATAAGATGGTGTAGTGCCTGAAATCCTATTTTTCTATATGGAGATCTTCTAAAGGCTTTCCCTTCTAATGGCTTGCTATTTTTAATGTACCCCAGACAGGCTTACCTTTGTCTTCCTTGGCTCCTGGATAGCTTTACCAGCTCTTCTTACAACTGCAGGTCATTCTGTATCCTGTACTCTCCACAGCTGGCTACTAGTTGGGTTACCAGGTTAACAGCATCCTATTCCCTGAAAATTCAGGGTCAAAACCTGACACTAGGGGACCAGTCCTTATGATTCCATAGAGTCAAGGCAGGCAAGGGTTGGTATATAGGCAATAATTGCTTTTGCATTAGCTGATTGCTAAAACAGACATGAGGGCAGTTTAGGTAAATCAGCAAACTACTTGGGTACAATGCAGCTAACCTGGCCCTGTGGCAACCCAGGGCAGGAAAGGGTGGGTGTGAGGAAAAACCAGAGTATTTTTATTTTTTTAATCATTTTATTCAATTTCACATATAAAACAAACAATTTGTTACTGTAATAGTACATGACATATTTTTGATCTTCCACACTGATCTAGAATTTATTTTCAGTACCTCTTAATACTTCTATCTCTATTTGTACCGCATTTTAATGATATTGTTGCATGTCAGTTCTTGCATTTCAATCTCTTCATTACAGTTCCATGACTTACAACAGTAGCTTCCTCATTTCAAATCCTAGTCATGAATTACTCATTTTCATTCAACATTACCCAGCTATTCATTACTATCTGTCATTCCTTTTTAATCTCCTCTTCTGATTTCCCTTTTAATCTCTGCGACAAAATATTTGCATTTCTGTTTTCTATAAATGTTCCCCACCACTGTTCTATAGTTGGTATCTGTTGAGTTTTCCAAAGCTTAGCGTACTCGGTCCTAGCTGTCGTTATCATATACAGAATTATTCTCCAATATTTCTTAGTATCAGTACCATCAAATACATTTGTCATATTTAATAAGTAAAATTCTGGTATTTTAACACATTGTATTTTTAATAAATCATAAATTTTATTTTGTACATCAGTCCAATATTTCTTGGCTCTGGGACATGTCCACCACATATGATATATTGTACCGACCTCTTTCTGACATTTCCAACAGAGTCCTGTACCAGTATTGTAAATCTTTTCAACTTATTTGGTGTCATGTACCATCTATATATGGTGGACGTGCAGTTTCGGGTCAGTCTAGATGACCTCTGGGTGTGAGGAAAAAGCAATTAATTTTCTTTGCAATTGAAGTCCCTCTGTGTTAGAAGAAAAGACAAAGGAACCTTGTATAATGGAATGTTATCAGTTTAGTTTGACATGCTAGCCATTGGCAGCGTTACAGAAGGTTTGCAACATTTTGTAGACACTGGTGGGAACAAATCAGTTTCCTGTCTTAAACATGTGATGTATTTGCACTGGAGATGTATAAATGGCTTTGAGTGTAAAGGGGCGGGGCTCAGTCTTTTGGGAATGATCCTACTGAGACAATAAACAATTTTCCTAAAACCGTGGGTCTCTATCTTGGTTCTGCTACATATGGAACAGCTTGTAGTAGTTCTCTTTCAAATTCTGGGCAACTGTAAATTTTTGTGTCTTTTTCCAGCTTTCTTCCCAGAATTCTAATTGAATTGAGTGTCCTATATTTTGAGCCCACAAAATCATTACTGACTTAATTGTTTCTTCTTGTCTTTCTTGTTGTAATATTTCTTAATATATATAAGATAGTAAATGAGGAGAATTCTCAAATAGTAGTTTAATTATTCCCGTTGTCTCTTTTGAGTCTATTCCATAAGTCTTTAAACCCATTTGGAACCTTTCAGTTAACTGCCTATATGGAAACCAACTTAATGTTATTCCTCCCAATTCCAATTTTTCTCTTGTTTTAATCTTATAGTTATTTAAAGTTATTTCATATCGAAGCCATTTGTCTGTTTCTGTCCAAAGAAAGCTTCTTGAGGGGAGACCCATATGAGGAACTGCCTTATGTTCTTACTCTTATATTCTTCCCAAATTCTCAAAAGAGATTTCTTGATATAGTGATGAATGAAATCTTTATCAATTCTGGCTTTATCATAGAACATAGGCATGCCAACCCATCCTCAAATCCGCGCCTTCCAATGCCAACATTCTTGTATCCTGTAAATCTATCCAATCTTTTATCCATGTAAAGGCAGAGGTTTTGTAATATATCTGAAAATCTGGTACTCCCATTCCACCTCTAGTCTTTTGGTCGGTCAAAACTTTCCATTTTATTCTAGGTTTTTTCAAAACCAGAATATTTTTAGACAAGTAGCACTATCTGTCCAGTAGCTGCACCTTCTATGGTTCCATTTCTTCTAGGGCCCCTTTTGTCTACCCATGGTATTATTAAGGTCTTCCAGATCCTCCTTTACTACTGGACTTGTAGAAGTCTCATCACCTGACTTTGTGGAGCCCCTGCCCCAGTCCTGAACTACTGTTGCCATGGTTTGTACAATTAGAAGTCTCCTGACTCTTGATGCTGGTGCTCTACTCTGTGCTTTGCTCCAAATGGCATGGTGGGAACAAGTGCATTACCCCTCCATCTCTTTCCCCAATCCTATCCCCTTGGTCCACCAACATTGTACAAGCATAAATAAATAAAACCAACTTCCTTGGAATCAGCAGAAGTTTCCCATTTGGCCCACGAGCAGGGACCCTGGAACTGGTTTTTTTCGGGGGAAGGGGCTCAACATTGAGAAGCAGGTTGTTTCTGCTTACCTGCAGGTATTTGCAGGGGCAGGGCAAAGTACTTTCCCCATTTACTGTCATTCAAACATCCTAAAACAAGTGTACTTAGAAGTGCCATCCATGTTTTCATTGTATCTTACTCTGAAGTAGATGTGCACAAGATATATTGCAGATAGCCTTTATTATTCCTGGGAGGCTCAACAACAATCATCATGGTAAGTATTATTGTTTGTGTTTGATCATTTATATAATTCTGTTTGATAATTCCTGAGGAGGCTCAACTACTTAGGAGTCTTGGTGGTTCAGTTTTGCCAGATTCTGCAGGGCTCAGTCCTCCCAGCGTAATCTTAGCACAGTCTTAGGAGTGGCTTGATCATTCCCTGTGTCCTCTAGTCTGGGGTCCATACCCACAAGCTTCTTCTGCTGTCATTTTCTTTGTATTTTATGCTTTGGAGTTGGCCCAATAAGGTATCACTCTTTTGTGGATTTTGGATTTTGTTGTATTTAGCTGTGTTGCCAACATGGTTACCCCAAATACGTTTCTTAGATTTGAAGATACCCAGTTTAGCCAGAACAGAGGAATCTTAAAATGAAAGAAAGCCAAAACTCTGGGTTTTAACTTTTTGAGGTTGTCTACCTCCAACTTTTTTGTTGGATTACAATTGAAAAGTTTTACCTATAGAGCACCTGAACGTTTTTCCAGAGGCAATAATCCCGAGACTCCTCGAGAAATTAAGTTTTCTCTGCCTAAGAAATGGTTAGCTTCACACAGGACAGGTACAACTGGATCTCAAGGGAAGTTACTTTTCTGTTGCTAATGGAGTTGAAATTTTATTACCTGTCTTTTATTGCCCTTTGTCCCTGGTCTCTATATGGGCACAAAGGGGAGTGACCTCTGCCTGCATTGAGATCCCTCAAAACCATCTTAACTGAAACAGAAGTAACATCTGAGACAAAATATAGGCCAGTGACTCTAACCTCATCACCTTTTTCTCCTGTATCATTCTTAATATCTTTGAGAGATGAAGAAGTCAGTGAAGCTTGCATAGTGTATTTCATGCTTTGGATTTGGTCCAATAAAGTTGTCACTGCTTTGTGGATTTTGGATTTTGTTGTATTTTCTTTTGCTGTTATCTAAGTTACAGCATTTAATAGGTAAGAGATGTTTTGAAGGGCAGGGAGTAGTTTCTTGAAAGTGAGCTTGGGTGGTTTGCTTGGCTGAAAGTTCAAAGTAGAATAAACTAATATTCCTGGATTGGCACACATCTTGGTCTTCTGTAATAGTTTTTGGCAAAATGTATTCTAGGCTGGGCATAGAGTTTGTGAATATAGCCAGAAGATGTGATAACTCTGGTGCCAGATTTGTTATGCACTTAGAGTTAAAGGGAGAGAGAGAGAAAGTCTAAGGAATGTAAATGTTGAACTAGATAGATTTGCGAGTGTGGTTAGGAGATGTATATTTTGAACACAGTATCAGAGAAGCTTGAGGGTAAGGGAGGACCCAGTAAATGAGGTTTAGAAGCAAGCAAAGAAAACAAAAGCAAATTATGAGTGAAAAGAAAGCCTCAAGCAAGGCATACAAGCTAGCACTAGTGTTTTAAAAGCAGTGAAGAATTTACTAACTCTTTTTAACATGAGCAAAGTGCTGCAGCTGTTATTGTTTATCGCCAAGAGTCTGAGTCTGTATGAATTTGTGTACACTTCCAGAGAGAAAAGAGACCCAGCATCTTTTGGGCCCTAGAAGCAGTATGAAAGGAGAGGACAAAAATTCAGAAGTCAAAAAGGGAAGGTAGCTACCTAAGGCAGCGGGTTTTGAATGTCAAGAAAGAGCAATACATTGTTAGTTGTTGACTTTGTTCTTACTGTATTTTTATTTCTGGGGTGGGGAGAGGCGCTTACGTAGATGTCTGGTCTTGTATATCATGCATCCTGACTTGCACAGTCAAGTTTGGAAGGGGAGGACATCTGTAGCTGTTCTGCCTCAGGCACTAAAATGTTTTGGGTCATCCCTGCATATTGTGATAACTCAAACAGTACACATTTCCAATAGGCAGCTTAATTTCTAAGTGTCTCTAATTCAGATCAATGCGTATACTCTTTTTTTCTTAATATGCCCCATGAAGATTTATCTAATTAAAAAGAAAAAGGTAACATGATATATGTAGGAAAAAAAAAGACTTGATGAAAAAGAGAAAAATATCAGGGGCTTGCTATGACTTTGGTATTCTAGAAAGCAGCATGTGGAAAATTTTCAAAGTGCAGTAACCTTTTGATATGATTTAATTTAAGAACAAAAATGTCACATGTACTTGAAAAAGTCCACAAGATAAAGGAAGTTAATTCCTTTTGAACAGAACTTGAGGAAATAGCAGGGTTCCTTTTAACTTTGGAGGGGATTTAGTTATATTAGTATTCTTGAATTTAAAATATGCATGTATTTATATAAATGGTAACATTTTTTATTCAGGAAAAATCTGTTGGGTTGAAGACATATGTATCTACTTAGTCTAAGATGACATACCGTATTGTTCTAAAATGAGAAAAATTAAAAAGGCATCCCTTAGATCTTTTGTCCTTTTCTGAGACAAAATCCCATGGCAGGCATCAAAGCTCAATGTATTCTTAAAATAATAATTCACCAACCAAAACTATGTAACACATTCAGCTTCAAAATGGTCACTCAGTGTTCTAACTCTTGTCCCCTCCTACATCCTGCCACAAGAAATACAACGTGGATGGTACTAACTAGTTTATATACAGAAAGGGGTGGGTGAGAATGCCCCCCACATAGTGTGAGAATCAATTTGTTTACTTGAGTGGGTGGTGGAAGCAAACATAGAAAATCAGGGCTATACAAAAGAAGAAATCTGGGTTTCTTCATGAGAAAACATATTCCTGAGTTAACATGGTCCCTGGAACATTCCCAAGGTCACTGGAGTCTCAAAAGGACAGATGGTGCTCAATACCCTTAAGTCAAACAGAGCACTCCCATACAATTAAACAGGGCCAGCCCTACTATTAGGCAGAGTGAAGCAGTGGGTGAGAAGTGCAGCACAATGTTGGAGGAAAGAATCATATGCTACCCAGCCTATCTTTCACCCCTTAAGCTACCTTACTGTCTCGAGGTATGGTGGTGGTTGCCTCCCTCGCAAGTCTTGAAAAAATTAGCCTCCCATCCCATGTACCAGCTGGCTTTTAGGTCCCTGTTATTTGAATGACAGTATTTTCCCTGCTCATGTTTTGAGGTCTTCTGAGGAGGTCTTCCTCTTTGTCCCACCACTTTCTCAGGTACATACAGTGGCAACATGCAAGAAGGCCTTGTTGGTGGCTGCCCTTGAGGCTCTGGAATTCACCTCCCAGAGTGCTTAGACTGGCCCCCTCCTTCCTACCTTTCCATGGGCAGGTAAAGACCTTTTTGGTTCAGCAAAAAGCCTTGGAAGACTGGTTGCTCAAGGGGAATGGCCCTTGTATAACCTGCTGGATTTTCTATTTGCTGTTTCTTTTAAATGGTTTATTTTTAAAAACAAATTTTAATTTTTTGATACTTAAATTATGTTTTTAACTGTTGTATGTTTTTAATTTTTAGCTATGTTTGTTTTAACTGTTGTAAGCCACCTTCAGTCCCAAACTTGGAAAAGTCAAGATGATGATGTTATCATTGTTATTATCATAATTATTGATTTAAACATAACTTGGAAAAGTCACTTTCTTGGACTACAAGTCTCAGTGTCCCCAGGCTAGCATGATTAGGAGCTGAGGAATTCTGGGGTTCTAACCCCCAAATGTAACAGTTCAGATCTCCATTATGCATCCTACAGACCATTTGGACACTTCACCTGGTTGAACAATTTCATCTGCCCTCTTTAATGTTGATATGGCTCTGGCAAGAAGACAAGGGCCGTTTCTGCACGAGACTGTTATAGCACTATGATTCCACTTTCAACATCCTATGGACCTGGGGTTTGCAGTTTCCCTCTCCTGAAACTGCAAACCCCAGGATTCCATAGGAATCATAGCGCTATAACAGTCTCGTGCGGAAATGGCCAAGGCTTCCTCCCAATACTGAAGGTACAATATACTGAAGATGACAAAAGGTAATCTTCCCTGCTTCCTCTCAATACGGAAGGTATTGGGAGGGGGCAAGGAAGATGACTTTTTGTTCCCCTAACAAGGGGAAAATGAGTTTACATTTCAAAGGTAATATGATGAATGGAAACATTTTGTGTACCAATATATATTAGAGTATAAGGATTTTTGGTTACTTTTCCTAGTTACTTTTAAAGGATTCTTTAAGGCCTTTCTAGAGACATTCTGAGTGGAATTTTTCAAGATTTAGGCCATTTTGTTATCAATCTAAAAATTTTAAAAGAAAAGGTAGAAGTAAAAGTAATGGGACAAGCTACACACCTAATTAATTATTTCTAAAGACTGCAACAAATAACAGCAACAAATTAACTTTTTCCTAAACATTGGGATACATTGCTTTTAAAATGTAGCTTTCTAAGCTCTGGATGTGAACAGACTTGATTTTCTATTCCATTATGCATCATCCTGCAGGCGTTCCAGACCCTAGAACTAGGATCAAAGTGTGTGGATCCTAACCCTTTTTCATTCTTGCCAGACAAAGGTGGAGTCTCCCATTCATTTGAACTCTGCCCTTGCAAATGCAAGCAGAGAACCAGAAATGACTCTTCCTCTCTTTCTATGCAGCGCTGGAGAGATGGATGGTTGAGATATGGATGGTTCTCTCTTTGCCTGCAGAGCAGTTGAACTACAGCAACCTAGCAGAGGCAGACATGCCACTACTGTCCCTGGCTGTCTGAGAGCTGCACAGTAGCTGAAGCATATCTTAATGGTTGTTGGAGGGCTGAATCTCCAAGTCTTAGATGGGCACCAGTGCAGTCAGACTTCATACCCTCAAATGGATCTGACTTGTATAGAAATAGTTGAGATGCCAAAGCTAGTCTCTCAACCAGCTAAATGACTGGGTGTCCAACCACCTGCCAGACAGGAGAGAGAGGAAGCAAGCCTAAATGCTTCTGCTACCCTTCTCTTTGTTCTAACATTGCATTTGAAATAGCATAAAGGCAGGAAGACATCCTTGTAATAATGAATTTTTTGGTTGGCTAGTCAAATTTCCTGCAGTCCATAGATTCTTGCAGAATGGCTGTAGAGTAAATGTATTTCCCTTGCCTGGTGAAATGACAAGGGGAAGGCAGAGAGGTCCTGTCTCCCTTACCTTTTGTGATTTCTCTCTGAGGAGCACCAGTGATGTAGACTCGAGTCAATTGACTTGGACTCAAGTTGGACTTAATTCACTTCAGTGACTCAATTTGGACTCAACTCAGCAATAAATAATAATAAACTAAACTTGAGACTTGTATATTTTTAGTGACTGACTTGCTCTTGGTTCAGAAACATAACACATTCATCCAGAAACTTTAGAAGTTTGAACAACACTTCCATCCCTTTCTGCCTAATGCAGATGGTTGTTGGAGGGCTGGATCTCTTGATCTCACTTGACAATCTGTTTCAAGTCCTAAGTGTGAGCACATTTCTCAGAGAGGACAGCAAATGGGTTAGGCAATGGGGTTGAGGGGGCTTGAGATCTGCTCAGCAGCCTGTCCTGACTGCATATTGGAGGAGCCTCCTAAAATGTTTCCTAAGAGCAGAAGACAAGATTCTCCCCCGAGTGCAGGGTGCAATTTTTCAGAGGGGAACAGCAAATGCAACAGGCTTGAGGAAGAAGGATCCTTCCTTCTAAAGCTTTTGAAACTTCAGTAATGGGGAGTAAGAAGGATTCTATACCCCACTTCTGAAAAATCCTCCAGCTTTGGAAATGGGAAGTAAGAAGGAGCCTATTCTCCACTTCCAACGCTGCAGGCTCTTTGATGCCCATTGGCACAAAACTCTCCAGCTTCATGAAGAGGGAGTAAGGATTATCCTATTCTCCATTTCCAAAGCTACAGATGGCAAATGTGCAAATGTGGAGGGCTGACTCTGCTTAAATTGTTAAAACTGACTTTATTTGTCTCTGTCCAGAAATTCTGGAATATAGATTGGGGTATACAGTTGGCTCCCAGACTTGAAACCTGACTTGAAAGTATCTTCAAGGACTTGAGACTTGGAGTAAAAGACTTACATACATCACTGAGGAGCACATGGTTTGACTAAAAGCTGGGGAACAGAGAGTTTGGCTTGTAGATTTCATTAAGTGCTCCGTTAATGAACACTTGTTAGATAGAAGTACCCAAGAACTAGAGCTAAAGAGAATTCAGAGGTTAAATATCCACTGAATATTTTTATATCAGATGTATTTGATATATACAGGTATTTGATAGGATTGTGGTGAATGTGGGCACACTATGGTTAAGGTTTGGCTTGTTTTGTCTTCATAAAAGATAACTAATTAGGAATAGGCATATTTATTAACACTGAAAAAAATAAGGCAACATGTGTGTACAATCCTTAGAAGTTTCTGGGACCAGTCTCACCAGTTCCTTTTGTTGTCTGCTTAAGTATATAAGAACTTCTGCTCCTGCCTACAATGAATGAGTCACTCACTATACATTGGAAGAATGAATCCTTTAGTGCTTCTCAGGCTATCTTATGTGGAGGACTGGCAATTTTTTTCTCCAATGTTTCCATAAAAGGACTAGTATGGTTGGCCCTGGTTATTACTTAGATAGGAGACAACCCCCATGAATACCGGGTGCTGTTGGGTATATTTCAGAGGAAGGAATTGGCAAAACCACCTCTGAGTATTCCTTGCCTAAGAAAACTCTATGAAATTCATGGGGTCACCATAAGTTGACAGGTGACTTGAAGGCACACACACACACACACACTATTTGTGACCATTGGCTGCAATGGTTTCTTTTCTGGAAACTCATCGTGACTTGCAGACTAGCACTAGTCTAGGGATCACCACTTTGAGTAACACTGCTTTAGACAGTGTGTATCTAACTCTGTTACACAGCCAGTTTGTCATTCTGAGTTTCATTTTAAAAAGCCTCAGCTCCAGTTTTGGAAATCAGCAGAGCTAATCTGTATTACAGGCATTTTTGTCTGTTTGTAGATTCTGCTGCCAGTCTGGTTTGTCTTCCTGGAATTTCCCCAATTTAAATACTAATCAGCCTTGTTGCTAGGCTGAAGGAGTTTATGCAGCTGTAATGTGTGTTGTCATTGACAGTTTGCCCAGCTCTCATTGGTGTCTCATAAATCCTGCAAATTCTAACAGCAGAAGGGAAACTTCTTGAGGGGGATGCATTTGCCCTTGGGGATCTTAGAGGACCACACTCATCTCCCAGCTCCCGCTTGCCATACACACCACACACTCCTCATTTTTGCTCCAAAACAGCCAATCGCAGCCTTTAGGAAGTGTTATCAGCCATCCTCCCTGTCCTCCACTTTTCCTACCATCTGTTTTAAGCTCTGGTTATTTTTTCACTCAGAATGACCAGGGCCAGATACAGTTTTCTCATTTTGGGTAAAGCCTCTTAGGGGCCTAAAACAGGTGTGCGGGAGTAAGATGAAAATGGTTCCAATTAGCCTAGTATGCTCCCTAGAGGATGCAATGAACCCTCTGGGGGAAAAGTTTTTCTGTCTGTATGTTTGTGGGGGAACATTGCAGTAGGTTGGAGGAGGCAGAAGACCAGGGGGCTGCAGTAGGGCCCTGGTGCCTGCATGTGATACTTGTCCCATCCTACAGTCTTGTGTTATTTGTTTGTTTGTTTATTTACCCATCTTTCTCTCAGCACGGGAAGTGACTAGTGAACACCCTTTGCCCAATCTTGATCTGTTTTGCTATAAAAGTAGAGGTGGGGGAAGTGCAGCCTGTGGGCTGCATTCAGCCCCCCGGGGAGACATCTGAGGCCCCCCAAATTTTATCAACCAGAAGTCACTGAAATGACTTCTACCTGAATCTGCAGTAGTTTAGCCCTCTGACTCCCCAAACCTTTATCCTCTCAAAGGAAATTGGAAGTGACATGAAGCCTAGTTTCTGGTTTGGTGCAAATACGGAAGTACAGCCTGTTGTGAGGTATGGGGAAGGAAATCAGCTGCCATTCTAATTCAGTAGTAGAAAAGGGCTATTAATGGAGAATGTGGCTGAGATTTTTGGGATTATTAAAGGTGCTGAGAAACAGATAAGAGGTTTGGGTTTTTTTCTCTCTGAACACTAGAGTTTAGGATTAGAATAGTAGCATTTGGTAGGGGGTTCAAAGCAGATAAAAGGAAATATTTTCTATACTATGTACAATTAACATGTACGTGCTAGTGTACATGCTACAAGATGCACTGTGGGATGCATTCCTGCCACCAGATCCACTGATTGGTTGGAGCCAGACAGGAAAATGAATTTTCTGTGTAACATTATATAGCTGTAAGCTTTCCCTGTTGTAATGCAAAGTAATGAGAGTTTTTGTCTGAATAATCAGTTAAGAACTGTTAGCTTTACAAAAGACCAGCTTCTAATGGCAATGAAAACTGCTTGTTGGTTGGCTTTGATTCTCCTTTATTATTCATCAGGTCTGTATCTTTTAAAAAAGGACAGATTGTCAATATCCTAATAAGTAAGTAAATAAAACAAAACAAAACTCTTCTCTGTTTTCCAAAGCTGTGGTCTGTGCAGAATATTGCTAGATGGCTTGTTCTTTGCTAAGCCCAAAGGAACGTGATCTCTGAAGTGAGGGTATATTATGCACAAATATTACACATAAATAAATATATAAATACTTACAGCTATACCCTTTTCATAGAATCTCCTTTTGGGTGAAGGTAAATTTGGGAATTTGAAACATTTTTGTGGTAGGATTGTTGCAAAACAGGAGTCGAGAAACTCCTGCTGATAAAAAATAATAAAAACTCCTGCTTGCTTTAGGCTTCATGCCTGCTCTATGGAGCTAGTAAAACAAAACACTGCTGAAGTCAAACTGGCAACTTAACTATGTTTATTGGTAAGAGAATTTCAAACTACCTAAGTTACAGAAGAAAAATTCAAACTGCCCAACATCATGGCAGGTTCAGCAACAGAGTGCAAAGAGAAAAGAACAGAGAGACTTGTACACAAGGCATGGGGTTTATATGATATGCAGTAAACATGCTTTAGGCACCTTCACCTCACGACAACAAGCGTGAATAACAAGTTCATAGCCATAACATGTCATGTAGCAAAAACACATATGATGGCGCAGCTGTGTGCCAGTTCCGGACAAGCTGATAACGCTGAGGAAAAGTTTCCCATGGAACTGGCTAGCCATAACAACAAGTTTGTAACAGTTTGCGTTCTCACACACACACACACAAGAGCTGTGAGAAATTTGTGGAGCAAGGAGTCCATTATGCATCCACATAATGCAACACTCCCCTACTCCTTGTGGAACAAATTTTAGTCACACATTTAGCCACTTTGGACTGGAAGCTTTGTCAATCCCAGCTTGCTTACCAGCTGACTAAATGTTTCAGCAGACAGCGGCTTAGTGAACACATCAGCTAAGTTACATTCTGAAGGCACATAAGTGAGAGATCCTTTCCCATCTCGCAAAAACAACTTTACATTGTGAAACTTGATGTCAATGTGCTTTGAGCGAGAGGAAATTTTGTCAGAACTTGCCATGTGAATACAGGCTTGTGAATCACAATATATTTGTATAGGCTGTGCAACAGAAATTTGCAGATCTTTAAACAACTGTATGAACCACTCTAGTTCAGTACAGAGTGCAGACAAACTCACATATTCCGATTCCATCGTTGATAAAGACAAACATGTTTGTTTCTTAGCTTTCCAATCAATAACCACTCCACTGTATGTGATAACATAACCAGATGTGCTCTTGCGATCTGATACATCTTCTGCAAAGTCACTATCAGAGTAACACAGCAATGTAGGCTGTTCTTTGGGACAAATACACAAACAGTACTCCAAAGAACCTTTCAGGTACCTAAGCACTCTTTTCACACCTTGCCAATGATACTGGGTAGGCTTAGCACACGCTCTGCCCAATATGTTTACACTTAGAGCAATATCAGGGCGGCTGGTACTTGCTAAGTACAGGAGGCTCCCAATGACAGATTGATACAGATGTATGTCAGGAAACATTTCATCACCAATGTTTTTCATAAACCCAGGTACCATAGGCGTTTTTACAGCCTTGCAATCAGACATGTTGCATTTTTCCAACAATTTCACAATCTTTTGTTTCTGACACAGCAGAAAACCATTTTTGACTTGTTGTACTTCAATTCCCAGAAAGTTTTGAACTGGACCCAGATTTTTGACTTGGAACTTTTTTCCCAGTTCATTCTCAAACACTTGTGCTTGAGTTTGTGTAGCAGAAACTAAACACAAATCATCCACATAGGCAAGGAGAATTTCTAAACTTTCCCCTTTCCCTCGGACATATACACAGGGATCAGCAACACTTTGTTTGAAACCACACGCCTGCAGAGCATTGTGTAAACAAACATTCCAACATCTGGCTGATTGTTTTAGACCATAAAGAGCACGTTTCAGTTTCCAAACGTGAGACTCTTTTCCTTCAACTTCAAATCCATCAGGTTGGAGCATATAAACCTCTTCTTCCAAATCAGCATTGAGATAGGCAGTAGTGATATCAAAATGTGTCAGCACAGCATTCATTTGGGCTGCTAAGGAAAACACCAATCTAATAGACTGTGTTTTTACTGTGGGACTGTAGATTTCATCTATGTCATCACCTTGAAAACACCCCCTTGCTACCAAACGCGCTTTATGTTTCACTTGCCCATCAGCAGAGGTCTTTAGCTTGTAAACCCATTTACTGTCAATTGGTTTCACACCTTTGGGCAATTTACACAGAGAATACACATTGTGCTGAGCAATTGAATCCATCTCACTTTGCATGGCATCCCACCAGGGCTGAGCCTGTTGCTCAGACAATCTCTCAAGAGCAGCAAAACTTTCTGGTTCAGTAGCTACAGCTGCACACACACGGACTGCCTGGGCGTCAGGGAAACGACGTGGGGGGATGCCTTTTGTTTTTCTTTTTGATCTTCTGAGGACGGGTTGACTCTGTGAGGTGCCTTCCCCCTCCTCAGCACTACGTGACCTTTTAACTGAATACTTTCGCTCTTCCTCCCCTGTGCCAGACTCAGCCACATCGCTTACAGCTCTCCTCCTTCGCAAGTCTCTCTCCTCTGTTTTAACCCTCGAGGGACTGGGAGCAGAGACTGAGGGTTGAGCTGGCTGCATTGCAGGCTGTCTGGATACAGGAAGAAGAATTTCAGACGCTGATTGAACACGTGCCCAGTTTGCGTGTTCCTCGAAGGAGGCATTTCTTGACACAACACAGGAATTACCACCAGCATGAAAGCGATACCCTTTACAAAAATTCTCATAACCAACAAAACGCAGACGCTGGGCTTTTGGCTCTCCTTTTTTCCTTTGACTTTTGGGAATGTGCACCCAGGCAAAACTCCCAAACACCTTCATGTGAGCAATGGAAGGCTGTTTATTATACAGATACTCATAGGGGGTTGCATTGATTACACTACTCCAGAGCCTATTGTGTATGTAACAGGCAGTCAGAACTGCTTCACCCCAAAAACTCAGAGGCAGATCTGCATCAGTTAGCAGACTGTGCATCAGAGTTTGTAAAACTCCTGCATTGCGCTCAGCCACTCCATTTTGGTGAGGAGAATAGCTGGCAGTTGTCCTGTGAATGATCCCTTTCTTTTTGAACCATTGTTGCATATTATTTGACAAGAATTCAGCTCCCCTATCAGTTTGCAACTTTTGAAGAGAACAACCAAACTGCCTCTCAATCAGGGAACACCAATTCTTGAGGACTTGACACACATCAGATTTTTGCTTCAACACATAGCAGAAAATGTACCTGCTAAAATCATCTACGAAGAGACAGAAATATCTACCCCCTCCGAGTGATTGTTTACTGAGGGGCCCTACAATGTCACAATGAACCAACTGAAATGGAGCAGTTGGCACACGGGAACTAACCCGTGGTGCTGGCAGCTGCTTGGACTTGGTTTGCTTGCAAATTGCACAGTCAAGGAACACACTACAAGACTTCAAAGAACACCCTTTACAGCAACCTGCCAACTTTTTTAACACTGGAAAACTAGCATGTCCCATGCGCCGATGTAAAAGATGAATGCATTCATTGTGTGGTGCAGTATTAGCATACACATTACACACAGTTTGATTTGGCTCAAGGAAGAACAGCCTTTCTTCCCGTGTAGCCACAGCACACACCTCCCCATTTTTGAGCACTTTGCCCTGTTTTCCACAGAACTCAACCTTAAACCCAGATTCTGTCAGTTGCCCCACTGATAACAGACAGAAATCAAGAGAGGGCACATACAAAACATTTTTCAAACACATATCAAGTGCTGGGACATAGGCAATCCCTTCACCACAAACCTCAGCTTTTGTCCCATCTGCCAAAATTACCTTTGAAACACTGGCAGAAGTTAAGTCACTGAACAAGTCTTTTGAATTGATGAGATGCTGGGAACACCCACTGTCTAGAAGCCAGGCTGGGTCTGGGTCTTCTGCATCTTGGGGACCTTCAGGAACAGCTACAGCAACACGTAGACGTCCCCTGGCACGACCTCTGTTCCCTCTGCCTCTGCTGGCCCTGAAACCTCTGCTGGCATTTTGCTCCCCTTGCTTCAGAAGTGGGCAATCACGCCTGAGGTGTGAAGCAGATCCACAGCGAAAACATCTCCGGACAGCATGGGCATGCACCAGCCCCTCCTCACTGCGATCAGCAGCTGAAGATTTTTTCTTACCGGAGCAGACTTCTGCCGCTGAAGCCTGTGTGGGAGGTGCCGCATTCCTGGCTCGCTTGTCTTCTTCCTCCATCAGCCGGGCAGAAACCATGGAGACAGTCAAATCCCTTTCTGGCACGGACTGGAGTGAAGAAACGACTAGTTCCCAGGAAGCATCAAGGGAATTTAAAATACAGAATACCCTGTCACTCTCAGGCAAAACCTTGCCTCTCTCTGGAGTGATGAAAACAGCTCTGAAAAAACTGTCAAATGCTCCCTCATCGAGGTGCCTGGGGTCCATTTGGTATTGTAAAGTCTATGAGACAAAGCATACTTTGCTGCTCCAGATTCACTGAGATGTATATCTCGTAGTTTGACCCATCCTTCACGTGGAGTATTAAGGTCCCTGATGTGCGTGAGCTGGTCATCTTCCACAGCCAGGAAGAGCATAGACATGGCTCGTCTAGTTGCAGCCTGAATCTGAGCTGCTGTACCTTGCAATGAAACAGGATCAGTAAACGCTCCCCACAGACCCTCGGCCTGCAGATATTTTTGCATTCTCGCTGACCATGCAAGGTAGTTTGACCCGTTGAGCTTCACAAGGGGCAAACCCCCAGGCACTGGTTGAGCCATGGTAGAACCAGCTAAAAACTTATTCAAAAACACTCCTCAGCAGGCATAACTTAAAGCAGGACTCAGAACAAGGTCGATGGCTCGCAACCATCCTCTGCTACCATGTTGCAAAACAGGAGTCGAGAAACTCCTGCTGATAAAAAATAATAAAAACTCCTGCTTGCTTTAGGCTTCATGCCTGCTCTATGGAGCTAGTAAAACAAAACACTGCTGAAGTCAAACTGGCAACTTAACTATGTTTATTGGTAAGAGAATTTCAAACTACCTAAGTTACAGAAGAAAAATTCAAACTGCCCAACATCATGGCAGGTTCAGCAACAGAGTGCAAAGAGAAAAGAACAGAGAGACTTGTACACAAGGCATGGGGTTTATATGATATGCAGTAAACATGCTTTAGGCACCTTCACCTCACGACAACAAGCGTGAATAACAAGTTCATAGCCATAACATGTCATGTAGCAAAAACACATATGATGGCGCAGCTGTGTGCCAGTTCCGGACAAGCTGATAACGCTGAGGAAAAGTTTCCCATGGAACTGGCTAGCCATAACAACAAGTTTGTAACAGTTTGCGTTCTCACACACACACACACAAGAGCTGTGAGAAATTTGTGGAGCAAGGAGTCCATTATGCATCCACATAATGCAACAAGGATGATCATCCAACACTGTTTCTATGTCTTTTAAAATTCTGAATATCAATGTTGATTTTTCATTTTGCAGTTAGAGTAAATTTTAATGTCTTATTAATGTTGACTGATAACTTTAATGTCAGACCGGATCCCCTATGCAATATGTGCTAAAATCCAGTATGCTTACCAGAGTTTATAATCATTTTTATGTTTCTGTGTTCCTATATGTATAAACAATGAATAACTTTTGAATATCTAAAACATCTGTTGGTAGAGGGCTTTATCACATTGCTGGTTTGTTGCACGATTACACTGGCTTAGTTCCATTTGTGGTCTTCCGTTATCATGTGATGTTACTCCCTCACTGTGGAATTGCATTCCCATCATTAGTGGGTCATCTCTCTTCATTCATGGGAAAGACCCTTCAATAAGTCCAATAATGCTGCATTTTCACTATTGTATATTGGTGCGATGGTGTCATTCCACTGCAGTTCTGATGTTGCATCAGACATGTGGTATCAACAGGCATTGTTCTCCCCTTTCCCCTTCCCTATCCCCAAGCAGGGTGAGCTCATTGTGGCCCTTTCTACATGATGACAGCATCCCAGCATGGGGACATGAGAGGAGAAGGACTGAGATGATGCTTCTGCATGATGTTTTAACAGTCCTGCCCTTCTTGTGTTGCCAGTTGCCGTGATTGCAGGCTATATCATTGACAGAGGTACTCTGTCAATGACCTCTGATCACACAAACCTTCCATTGCAGCTGGCCATGTAGTAGGGCTGGAAGCATGATCAAGCATGGGAAGAAGGTAGTCTGCAGTCTAGAAGGACCAAGCATGTCCCTTGTGCTCCCTTCTGCAGGCAGCTACTCTCATTTGGAGAGAAGTTGGGGGCACGTTGCCATCCCAACAGAGGTATGGCCAGGATTGTGACAGGATGATACGGGAAAGCATCGTTGTGTGGAAAAGGCCTGTATTTCCTTTGTCTGGACAAAGAGGACATCATGGTGCAGGTGAACAACACTGTTTTTACTCCATTCCCCGGTACTTTTTTTTCTTTTACTTTTGGTATAATTGTGCACTTGCACTGACCTGGTGGTCACCAGCATGCTGCTTTTACACGATTACAACAAAACAGCCAACCCTGGCTCGGGGAGAGTAAAATGCTGAAATGGCAACATGACAGGAAAACACAATGCTGAAATGATTGGCAGGAAATCTCCCAATATGCTGAAATCGTGCAAAGAAAAAAAAGAAACAACATAGGACATGTGCTGGGTTGCATGGACAGGCAAAGGGAGGTGACATCATTGGGGTGGTGAGGAAGACCAGTTGTGGGAATGTGCATCACCAAACTGGCAGCATAGCATTATTGCAGAGATGGTGGAATAGTAACTGTTTTCTATATTGGTATGTTTTTATTTCCTTAAATAATGCAATTGCTGTGATACAACAGGTTGGTGTGATGAAACCCACAGTCTACATGCCAGTGACATCCCTCTTTGTTAGTTATATATCATACTTTGTATTACAACCTATATTCCAGTACCCATGGTGTGGATATCACAATTCATTTTTCCATATCAGAAATTTTTTTGCAGGGACTAATTCATTCAGTAGAAGAACATAACTATGAAATTTACTCTTCAGTATCAATTTTTTAAAAAATCTAGTTGCACTGCCTGGAAAAGTTAGTACTTACGCTACCATTCAAGTGGCCATGTTGGTTGGAAGATTTTAGACATTGTAATAATAAAGTAACTTTTCCAAGCTGAGTCTTTTTCACACTGCATCCTACCTCCATGTCAGAAGTGGCTTTTTCATTTTTGTTATCCTTATAGGATTACAATGCTATGTTTTGCACATTCCCTTTGATATCATTGGAGTAATGATCAATTCTGTTATTGCCATTTTGCACTGAGAACTTATCAGGCATGTGCTGGTTTCTCCACCTTTTTCTGAAGTAGGGTGCAGACACTTTAGTCACCTGCATTTTTTAAAAAAACAAAAAATTCCAGAAGAGCAAACTTGAAGTAACACTTCTATTTCAGTGGTTGGATTCTTTTCCCTCATTCAGTGACCAGACTACGTCGTCGTCGTCTCCTCCTCCTCCTCCTTTGTTTTCACAATTAATGCCAGGAAGGCTCTTTTATGACAGCTTCCACCCTCATTTTGAAATGAACCTGAGCCCACAAAATTGGGGCACATATATACTTGCCACTTGGTTCGTTTGGTAGTGTTTATAGACTGCACTCTGTTTCCTCTCCCATTCACCTTCAATTTTCTTTCCCTTTCTACAGTAATGCCAGGAAGGTGCAATTCTAGCAATTTCTCTCTCACCATTTTAAAATGGAACCAGAGCCTCGCCACCCAGCTATTTACACATTGCTGGTGGAACATTCATTTGTTACCTCCTGGTTTTTGGAAGCAAACCAACGCCCACAAAATTCAGGGGCATGAGCTGTTGACAGCCAACTTCTTAAGTAAACTTTTTCAGCAATTTGTCTGTTTCCATTGTTTTGTGCCAGAATAACACTCTCGTGGATAACAACTCTCTGATCAGCTGAGAAAGGTTTTTGGGGTCATTTTTACTGGGCATGCCCAACCACAAGCCCATAGCACATCCAGCAGTAGTAGCTGATCACAAGAGTGGGATAAATCCAAAATGAATCTTCCATGCTCATCCAGAAAACCTAGAGCAGTTCCTTGACTGGAAGTGATAAACAGATTTTTGGGGGGTGGGTAGGTGTGGGGAGAAATAAGGAATGAAACTTGGAGCTTGATGGAAGTATGGTGACAATGTAAGAAAAGCAACCACCAAGAGTGGTTCTATCCAGTTGCTGTTCCAGTGTAAAGCCTGCGTGTAAAGTCCCTAATTGTTGTCAATAATTTCTTTTGGCAACTGCACAATTTTCAACCCCATCAGAATCATAATATATAATGAAGATTATGGACTGAACTAAATTAAGTAAATTAAAGCAGCTGGGATGTATAGAAATGTATGAAATTGTTCTTAATAACTGCGTGTTTAGAAATTGCACTTTAAATATCTCTGATGTAAATTGTTACCCACCTGAAAGCAATTTTGAGTCCGCCTGACTAGCCTTGTGAAGTCATCCTCAAAACACAGAAGTTTTATTTTATCATCTAAGAGTGTATTGAGAGCATATGAAGAAAAACTTTTTTTCAGGAGACAAAAGTTTATTTTGGCTACCTTTCCTTCTTAAATGACAATAAGACCAAAGTCCCTTTCTCTTTTAGACAATAGTTGAAGTCCCTGCTTTCAGTAGTGGTTCCCAAGGGCCTGAGTGAAAATGAATATTTTACATTAAACTTCATGCTTTGCATGAAAAAGGTTCTAGATTTGCTGTCCAGCAACTGTCAATAAGGGAAAGGTTCTTTCCTGAAACCCCAAAGAGCAAGTGCCTATCTGTGGGGAACACCCTGCAGGGGTGTAGCTAGTGAAATCATATATTTAATGGTGACCAGGGGAATGTTTATAATTTGGGATTTTTTTTTAAATTTGTGCTTCTGAACAAGTTTGGACTTGTTTTAATAACTTCTTGGTCTTCATGATGTGCTTTGTTTTAGACATGCTGTGAGGTTTTCCAGAAATAAGTGTAGTGAATCTGAGATTATATGACACTGGTATTATATGACTCCTTATATGACGTCTGAGGAAATAAGTTACACTAGAACTTATTTAGTCACAGCAAAGGGAGTGCATACTTACATAGCCAACAAGTGTCAGTTTGTTTATGTTTATTTAACTTTTGTGCTATGCTAAAAATATTTTTGCACTATGACAGCATTGAGCATCCTGTGTACATCCAGTGGTAGCAATGCCAATTAAGGCCATTTTTTAGTTCCAGGTTGTAACACAACAAATGTAGACGAGTCTAAGGCCCTTTCCGCACGGCATTTGCCATGCGAAAGGGCACCTGGAGTGTCGTGCAATTGTGAGGAGTAATCTGCATGACACACTCACAATCGCACGATGCTCCAGGGGCTGGCAGGTGCTGATTGCAACCTTTTCATTTTCAGCTGGAAGCCAAAAGTGGTGTGCAATTGCGCATTGCTCCTGGGCCCTGCGCGCACTTACCTGGTGTGCGGAGCCTCTCGAGCCACACCGGTCACGCTTCCTGCCTCAGCGTAGCCTGGGAAACTCCCAGGCTGCACTGTGGAAGGAAGAGGCGGGGCTCTCGTGCAAGCAGGCAGCTTATGCAGAGCTGAAGCAGCAGGGATGCAAGAGTCTTTCGCTGAAGGCTGCTTGCACGATCCCTGCACCCCAGCGCTGGAAAAAGGTAAGATGTGGAAAAGGTCCAAGAGTATGTGTGAATAGTTCTGCAAGGCACTGTGGAACTTAAACATGATAAATAAGATAGGAAAAATATAAGTCAAATAATAGTAATGCATTTTTCAGATGAAGTAATAAAATTGTAAGAGTATGCTTCTGGGCCCATCATCCAAATATTCAGAATTATTTTTAAAAACATAGATGTTTAACTGATGCTTCTTAGGGAAGCGGACTAGGTTTGGTTTATTTACCTTTGTTCCGGATGTAATTCTGACTAGATGTGCCCCCATGTGGTGGTAAAGTGCTCTATTTGAAAACCAGAAGACATTGCTTTTCCAATTTTCCAGATCGATCCAATTTGTACTTTCACAGTGGTGCAGACATGTACATTCACACCAATGCGAATTGGTGGTCAGGGGGAGGGCTCATGGGAGGGGTCGGGGGTAGTACGGATTTACGCACGTACGCAATGACGTAATAAACCATGCAAAAAAAAAAGGGGGGGCCCCAATCACAGCCGATGGGGTGGGATGAGGGGAGTAGCGGGAGTGGCCACGGCGGAGGCAGTGTGGATTCATGAACTTGCACTCCTCCAAATCAGAATGGAACATACACATAGCTGTGCGGAAGAAAATGAGGGAAAGTCCTCCTTGTTTCGAGCCCAGAAAATCCGGTAAGAAATGGCATGAACCGATTCACCAGCCTCATGCGGAAAAGGCCCTTATCTGTGAATGGAGACTTGCAGTCCATAGCTCAAAAGAGATAACAATGTTTGCTACAGGAACATAAGGCAGGTCATTCTCATGTGCATTGAGAAATGGATAAATAAGGATTTATTAAAAGTCATTTGAATGTCCACAGCTGAGTGGGGAATTACATCCACTGAACCACACTTTTCTGGCAGGTATGAAATACTGAGTCTGGTAGAACTGCATTCATGATCTGAACAGTTGAAAGGAAATTTAGTGAGTTGCTTTCTTCTGTTTCAGTGATTGCACATGAAGTGAAATGGTGGATATACAATTATGGCAAATATTTTTCCTCTGCAAAATATAGATTGTTGTAGTGTTCCTCTCAGTAATATATTTATAATTATGGATTCATGCAAATCATGAAAAGTATCCTCATAGTGCAGTGCTAAAGTTTAACATGACATTATCCCTAATAACAACAACAACAAAAGTAAAGTCCCTTTTAAGTTCAAAATATCACACAGATACAATATCTTGGGATGGTTGCCACTGGAGCTGGCCAAAACTTGAGAAATACAAACAGGGTGTGGGGTGAGGAGGGGTAGAGTATGTGTGTGTGTAAGAGTATAAAACCAAAGACATTCTTACTTGATCCCCCCACTCAAAGAACTGTGAATGAAATTGCATTCCATGCTAGCAGAAAAATGTAGTGGATGATTCCCAGATCTGAGATCAACAAATTGAGCTGAATCCAGAAGATCATTGCAAACACATTTTAAAAAAAACATCTTGTTTCCAAGACTGTACTAAAATGACTACTTTAGGTTATTTCACTCTCATTAAAATGTCAGAAGTAACTGATTATGACAGTTAAGAGGAATGCTGGAATGCTCTGAATAGAATCATTTAATAATTATATTTTTCTCTCTGCCTCTCTGAGACCTCCACTTCCACAGGAAGCTTTCATGCTTAACACACCGTGACTTTATGCCATGATTTTGTTTGAACTCATATTGGCAATATATGAAATTTGAAAATGATTAGGGACAGTTTGCATATTATTCAGGATTGGTCCAATCTATTTTGCCCTCTGAGATGAACAGGAAGATGATGGCCCCTCACAAAAGCTGCCAACTGAATCTTTCTTCAGCACTGGTGATGAACAGTACTTCTTACCACACCTGAAAGCAACAGGTTAGCTTGGTGGGCTAACATGCCGGTCTGTTCAATAGATAGCTCTCTCTCCTCCAGAACTTTGCTGCTGCCCCCCACCCTGTGCTGCCTGTGTTCAGACTTTTCATGAGGCACATAAACCCTGTCCCATGTTATTTCAGCGAGGGGTTATGAGATCATGATAAATGGGGCAGGAGGCAGGACTTTTGACTCTGACCTTAGAGTTGTTTTCCTGGTTTATCACCTCCTTCAGTGTTTGCACACTGGGGCTCTTGAAGAGGACTTCCTCTTCAGCTTTTGGGGGGATGTGTGTGAGGCTACCCAGGCAGATGATGCAATGGGGCTAAGATTGTGACAAATGTGTTTCATGGTGGTGATGGGAATTTTTTTTTAAATAAAGAAAATGTTAACCACCTCTCTCCTGCTGCTTGTGCACCCTAAATTTCTCTCCCTGCAGAGGGGGGAAAGGAAGGCTCACATGAGCCTTCCCAAGCACCCCATTCCCTTCTGTTTTGCATGGGAATGGAAAAGGGGAAGCTCTGGAGGGGGAAAGGAAGACTCATGTGAACCTTCCTCTACCCCTCCCATTCCCTTCTGTTTTGCCTTGGTGTAAGTTCTCTGCACCAGGGCAAAACGCACGGGAATGGGAGGAAGAGAACAGGAGGGGAAGGCATGTACACTAGCGAATAATCAAATTCGCCAGGATCAAACCTGCAAATGTGGAAGGACGACTGTATATCACAATCATATTTAAACCAACCTATCTAGACATCATTCCTTATTAGATCACCTACACACCTATCTCTCTAGATCAGTATTGTCTGCAATACTGATTGGCAGTACCATTCTAGTATTTCAGTCAGGAGTCTTTACAGAGCTTGAAAAAGAAGTTACTTATGCATTTACAGCTCCCAGAATCCCCACCTAGTTTCTGGAAAAAATAACATGTAGAAAAGACTCAGCTTGGAAATGTTGCTCTCCCCAGACCATTAGCCAAGTTGTATATGGATTCTGGGAGCTGTAAATCCAAAAACTAATATCTTTTCTAAGCTCTAAGTTTTCCCCACCTCCATTCAAAGCACATGCTACTGAGCTGGAATTTTTTCTCTTTTAAAAAATAACAAAAACATCAAATGCCACAAATTAAAATAGGATACATCAAGCTACACTGAATATTTTATATACACGGCAGCTGCTTCCAGTCCAAAACCTGAGTCAGTGAATATGTAGAATTAATGGAACTGAATCCATTAATGGAATGCTGTAGCTAGATAAATTTGTTGTTTGACCCACAAAATGCTCAGCAATAGATGCAGTCCTTCTTTTCCTAGGCTTAGTGTTCGACATATTATGAATGATTTGGATGAAAGAATGGGGTGATACTTGTCAAATTTGTGGATGACACCAAACTGTGTGGAATACTGAAAGTTTCAGAAGACAGAATCAGAACTCAAAATGCTTTCACAGATTGTACAACTTGAGCAAAAGTAACAAAATGAATGTCAACAGGCATAAATGTAAAGTTCTGTATTTACTAGACCACAAGCTAAACAGGAATCAAGGATGGCAAAAAAGTTAACATAATTCTAGACTGCATTAACAGACATATAGCATCCAGATCAAGGGAAGTAATTAGTACTATTCTATTCTGCTTTGGACCAACCTCACCTTGAGTGTTACATTCATTTCTGGCACCATGGTTTAAGAAGAATATTGACAAGCTGGAAGAAGAGGGTAAAAAAATGGCAAAATGTTTGGAAACAAAGCCATGTGAGGATCAGTTGACTGAGTTAGATATGTTTAGCCTGGTGGAAAGAAGATTGAAATGATATGATAGGCATCTTCAAATATCCGAAGGGCTCTCACATGGCAGAGGGAGGTTTTGTTTTTTTGCTTTTTTCTGCTGCTCCTGAGGGAAAGACCTGAAGCAATAGTTTCAAATTACAAGGAAGGAGATTCTGAGTAAATATAACATACAATTTCTTGATGGTAATTGATTGATTGATTGAATCTGTACCACACCTTTCTCCAGAGATGGGACCCATGGCAGCTTAAGAGCTGTTTGGCGGTCGAATAGACTATCCAGGAATGTGGTGTACTCTCCTTGTCGAAGATTTTCAATAGAGGTTGGATGGACAACCTTTCAAGGATGCTTTAGCTATGGATTTATACCCTGTCAGATTTGGACTACCTGGCACTTAGGTTCCCTCTCAAGTTGTATGATTCTGTGATTTCCCACATTCTTGTTCTGAGTGTTTTTGCCTTCTTGTTTTGAGTTCTTTTGAAAATACTAATTTTAAAAATGTAGACACATGATGTCTCTTGAAATCAATCTCTTCCTACATAAGAGAATTAAAAATTAAATAACTTTATTTGTGATATCTCACATGAGTGCAGTTAGCACATATTTCTGTGAGCAATTCTACAGCTTGTTGAAGAGGATGTGCCCTTATTGGATCTTGTTTTCATGTTTGATGGTCTTACGCTTTAATTCAATGCTTTTGGTTCACCGTAGGGAGTACAATTAATAGTATTACTAATCAAAATGTATGTCTTGATCCTGATTTGACCCTGGACATAACAAGACTGTAATACATAAAGATCTTGTTACTTTTTTGTTGGTTATACTGTAGTTAAAGGGGAGACTGGCAAACAGTGGATATTGGGATCAGTATTGAACAAAGATAATTGGTATAGTAGATACTAAGGTTCTTTCTGCACTACCCTGTTATGGTGCTATTATTCCACTTTCAATGTTCCATGGAATTCTGGGGTTTCCTGAGGCCAAAGAGCTCTCTGGCTGATAATTCTAAATACCGCTCCCTAAACTCTAAACCCCAGGGTTCCATAGGATGTTGAAAGTGGAATAATAGCACTATGTTGTCAGAGAAGGTTGGATCAAACTTCTAGAAAATACTTTGTGGAGTATTTGTAAAGGTCATGTTGCTTTAATTGCTTTAACTGTTAAGTGCACCTGGGGAAAGGAATGTGACTCAACCTGAGTTTGTGCTGAGTCAGGCTGATGAGCACCAGGTGCAGACATTACAAGGGTTGGCCAGGATTGGCTAGGTGTCTGTATAAATGTAGCACAATTCGCAAAGAGCAAGCTGTATATGATGGATCACCATATGGACTTTGTAAATATTGTATATATGTTGTAACAAAGACTAAAGAGCTTCCATATTGGAAGATTACAACTTGGAGTTGGTGAGTGTCACTGGCTTAGTGCATGTGCTGCTAATGGTGTTCTCTGCTGCTAGGCACGCTTCCATAGCTGTGTGTAGCTATCTCTGCTTATTTATAAAGAGGTTTTCATTGACTGGCTATTTTTGCTTCCCCCCCCCTTTTGTTTTTGGGGACATATCTGTGTAGGGAATTTAGCTCTATCTGAAAAGTTAACATGTAGAGTAAAACAATTGCAAGAAAATAGCAAGTACTGACGCATCCTGGGGAATAAGGGCTCCTTTTATCCATTTATAAACCAGACAAGAGCAAAGAAAACAGCTTCTTATGGCTGTATGTGGGTCGACACTTTGATCCTCACCTTTGTCCACTTGTCTTTTCTGTATAGATTTATGTAGGTTTCTTTTTATATATATATTTTTGTGCTCCTTTCTAGTTTTTGGTAATTTTTCAATGCTTTTCTAAAACATGGACATGATTCTGTGAAAGGATATGCAGGAATGCAGAAAACATAAACAAGTTGTTTTGTGCATGTCTGTATAACTTTATAATGATTCTTTCATTAGAGGTATATCAAAATGCTACATGTGTCTGTAATACCATAACATTCATCCTTCCCAGCTCTTAGAAAAGAGTAGTTTGTTTGAAAACCATGTTCTTTGGATATGGTGCCACATTGTTATAAATGATATTATCTTAGGGTGTGTTCACTTTTTCTTGGCTACTTTCACTTCTCTTCCCCCACCTGCTTCAAACTATACGAAAGAAAAGAAGAAAGAAGGAAAGAGAACATTAATATGTTAATTTTGTGAAACACTTTGTGCCATCATTCAAATTATATTTGAATGCCTGAAATGCCTTTGCACTATGAAGGAAACAGAGAGCTATGATTTATGTTTTTATTCTAATGTACAAATCGGTGTGGTGTACTGGTTTGAGCATTGAACTATGACCCTAGAGAACAGGATTTGATTCCCGGCTCGGCCATGGAAGCCCACTGGGTGAGCTAGGGTGCATCACACACTCTCAACCCCACAAAACTCAGGGATAGGCTCTCCTTAGGATCACCATAAGTCAGAAGCAACTTGAAGGCACACAAGAACAAGAACATTAAACATTTAGAACTCAGTTTAGAACCTGAAAAGAATTTCTTTCCCTTTTCCAAGCATGCGTTTGCTATGGTGGAATTTATTAAATAAATCCAGTTTTATTAATGATTAACTCAGGATTTCTCTAGTGCTGCATATGACTAGGTCTACATTAAGTCTCTCAAAGGTAAAACCAAAACCAAACAGAAGCACAAGTATATCAGGAATGAAGAAGGAATGAGAACACCTAGGCCATTTCCGCACTAGACTTTTATAGCACTATCATTCCACTTTCAACATCCTATGGAATCCTGGGATTTGCAGTTCAGGGAGGGGCTGTTCGGTCCTTCCCTGAACTGCAAATCCCAGGATTCCATAGGATGTTGAAAGTGGAATGATAGTGCTATAACAGTCTAGTGTGGAAATGGCCACAGTGAGAAAAGATGGCTGGGATCCTACTGGGGCAATATACTAGTGTAAGATTTGTCATGTAAGGGATTGCACATTCTGGGAAGCTGCACAAGGAAGGAAGTCATGCAAGGGAAGCTATCAGATTGGCTGGGTGGCTGGGGAGATAATTATGCAGTGAGTAATTGCAAGACCATGGTGTCTGTTGCAAAATTGGTTCCACAGTGGTTGGTTTCAGTGTGACTCTGTGCTAAAAGTTTACATTCTGCTAAAAGGTTATTGGAGCTTCACCTTATTGACATAATCCTCCTGTAATCTTCTGTACTCCTATGTGTTAGGAAAAATACTTTGTACCTCTTCACAGTTTGTCTCCCTGCTCCTCAGTTTGCTCTTATCAAAATGCCAAATGAAGACTTTATTTGCAGGAAGGGCCATCTGCCTCCAAGAGGCATGTGAATGGAAGAACTGTTATTGTTCTTGTTTCTGACCAGAGCGATACATGGCGTAACAGAGGCAAGGAGTGGCCAGAGGTAGGCACTGCTAATGGAGGCAAGAACTGAACCAGCAGCACCCCTGTATATGAATTGTGCTTCATCATTCTACAACAGGGGTGAGCGAAGTGTGGCCTGTTGGTCAAATGTGATCAGAATTAGATCAATTGATAAATTGTGTATATGTTTCTGTAGCTGATCTTAACATTACGTATCTGCTTTCTATGTGAACTTAAAAAAATAAAACAGCAACAACATCTTAAAAAAACAAGAGCGCAGCACTCGAACCCTAGTATTCTGTTGCAGATGTGGAAACCAGCTTGTGCCCAAGCTCAGTTGGGGCTGCCACTTGACTTCTTAGAAGACAAGCATTTTTCACTTATTCTTCAAAGTATAAGCACGCTTTTTCTGTTAGCAAAGAGGGGAAACATATTTTGAATTTGCATTTAACTAATTAAAGTAAGGGGTTTGACTTTCAAATCCTCAACAGTACCTTGTGTATGTGAATGTTCTGGACTGTAGAACATAATTCTAGTTCCAGCAGTAATAGGCTCATAGACATGCAGTGCTGGTTGAGGCAATTTGCTAAATTTATGAGTAGAATTTTCATCTTCATTTACAATACTTGCATTCCGTGTAGGTTTGAATTCTGGAACACAAATTCTGGAACACAAATGCAGGCAAACATGTTTCATTGTTTGTCACCAGAATTAATAGTAAAATATATAGGTACTCCTTGAATATTTTTAGCACAGACAAGTACTTTTGCTAATATTATGAATAATGTTTGCTTAGTGAGGCAATGTAGTTTTGAATGGTTTGAATGTTGGACTAAGATGCTGGGAGGCCAGAGTTCACATATCTGCTTGTCCATGGAAACCTACTGGGTGACCTTGGGCAAGTCACACTCTCTGAGTCTCAGAGGAAGGCAAGGGCAAACCACCTCTGAACAAAGTTTGCCAAGAAAACCCCATGATAGGTTTGCCATAAGGCAGAAATAATGTGAAGGAACATAACAACAAGAAGTGTTTGTTTACTGGATCACTCAGCACCATATCTCTTTTGTTTTGAACATATGTAAAGAATTACAGGAATGTTTATAAAATTTAGTAAGACAAAATTTGCTGACACATCTACAAAATTAAAGCATATTCCTAGTTATGACTGAAAGGGAGGTGTAGAGGAGTCTGGAATCTAAAGATTTGATTTGAAAGTCATGCCAGGCTTCCACTTATTATGGAAGTTCTGCTTAACTCATAGGAAATGATTGCTGAAGGATTTTAAGCACAGTCTGTCAACAAATGTAACAGAAGGCCAGCTGTTTTGTGTTAAAGTCTAAAGAACACTTACTTCAAGGACTAATGCTCATTTTATGAGCATTCTGTGATAGAGATTGCCTTCAAAAACCACCCTAAACCATGGTTTAAGATAGAATTTGTAATGACTCTAAGGTTTGTTTGCTGTGCTATGCCTTTTACTTCTGCTTTTGATTAACTTTTGATTAACTGCACTTTTGTCATGGCATTGGAACCCAAACATGGTTAAACCATGATTTATCTGAAACAAGCCAACTTCTCATCATGAGGTATAAAGGTGATTTGTTTCAGCAAACCATGGTGAAGATTTACCTTGGATGCAATATTAAACTGTGGTAATTTTGTTTTAAAAAAAGTTAAACAAATGCTTTCAATTTTCTTGTGGCTATGCTATACGTAGAAGGGGAAGGGATAGTGCTGGAGCACTCTCTTTGGGCTAATCCCATAGATCAGTGGTTCTCAACCTGTGGGTCCCCAGATGTTTTTGGACTTCAGCTCCCAGAAGCCCCAGCCACTATGGTCAATGCTCAGGGCTTCTGGGAGCTGAAGTTTTTGAACATCTGGGGACCCACAGGTTGAGAACCACTGCCATAGATGGTCATGCTGTTTGAATACACCTAGTGAAAATATGGATTTTATAAATAGGGTGTGAGCACAAAGTCATGAAAGATGGGTTGAATGGCTTCTTATGTAAAGCTAAACCTTTGTATTTACCTGATACAAACTTTCTGCAGCTAAATTTTCACCTTAATCTTTTCTTTTGGTTTGGGGAAATTAAGTGTCTCGGCATATAGTTGTTGGCTAATCAGACTTCAAAAGAGCCTGAAAAAAAATCGGTTGTTGGACATCAACTCCCAGAATCCCCTAACTACAGGAGATTCTGAGAGTCATAGTCCAAACAGTAATTTTTCAAAGCACTGGATTACAAATACTATAATGTTTCATCTCTTGGCTGGCTCTGATATGGTTTACTCAGCTAAACATGTCACTGCTTCTGTGGTTTAGGATTTATTTTAGAACTAAACTTCAAAAAGTGAAAGGTTTCTCCATGTGAAAAAAGAAATGGCTTCATGCCAAATGGTTTAATCAGTGCAGTGGGAGGTTAAGAGGTAACGACAACAGCCTCACTGAAGACAGGAGAGGTACTGTGCTATGCACATTGACAACCTGTGTGCCCCAGCTTTAGCTAAGTGTCAGTAAATATGATGACAAGGTTTTAAAAACAATAACATAGAGAAGTAAAATCAGGATTTTTTTTTTAACAGTTTCCAAGAATACTAGTAGATGAAGGAAATTGTTTTGTGGTTATTTCAGAGAGAAAAGGAGCCCCCTTCCAACCACAAATAACATGGTTTTGGGAAATATTTTAGAGTAATGTGAACTTATTTAATATAATGATCTTAGCTAAAATCCTTTGCCCAGCCAGGCAAACATAAATGATGAAGTGCATCTTCTTGAAAGTATATTTCTATGGTACATCCATCCAACATTCTGAAAATTCCTGCTAAAAAGCAGAAGCACTTGAGGGTTGAAGAAGATGTTGAAGATCAAGTGAGCTTATTTTCCCCCTGCAGCTCCAGAAGCTAGAACATGAACCAGTGGACTACCTAAGCATTAGGGAAAACTTCTTGGCTGTAAGAACTGTTCAACAATGGAATAGACTGCTTCAGAGGATAGAGAACTCTCCCTCTCTGGAAGTCTTTAAAAAGAGCTTGGATAGGCATCTTACTTGTACAGCCTTCCACATTTGCGGGTTTCACTTTGGCAGATTTGATTATTCACAGATTATTTGTTGTCACCTCTGTTGCCTCTCTATGTCAGTTTTAATAGGGGCTGCAAGCCTCATGAGACTGAGAAACTGCGAACAAGGCTTGTAAATCCCTCTTAAAAATGATGTGGGGCAGCAGTGGAGGTGGCAGTAAGCCCCACCAGCCACCCACTTCTGCCTTGTGAAGGAGCCCTGATGCGTCAAAGAAATCCTTGGTGGGTTCATTATGGTGATCATATTTTTTGTGTGTGTTTGGGAGGGTCTAAAGTTATTCACAGTTTTTCCACTTTCATGGGGGTCCTGTGCCCCTAATCCTAGCAAATGTGGAGGGATGACTGTATAGTCCTGCATAGCAGGAGGCTGGATGAGGTGGCCCTTGTGGCCACTTCCAACTCTAACTTTCTATAAAATATATACAGTTGACCCTCCACATTCACTAGGGTTAGGGGCTCAGGACCCTTGCCAAAAATCACAAATATCAAAATGTATGTGTGTTTGTGTCTGTGGGAAAAGAGCCAAGGCATGGTGGTGAGAATGGGCACCCAGGTCTAAACCAGATCAGGGAGTGTCTCCTTCCTTGGGTATGAGGGGCATTGGGAGAGGGTTTGTGGTGCTGAGAAATTGGGCTGTGAACCATCCTTAGCTGACCAAGCAGGGAGGAGGAGGAGTAGTGGTTGTTCTTTAAGGGGCTGGGCAACCTGATTGGAGCTGCCAAGAGGGAAGGTTCCCTTGGAAAATAAACACCTGAGCTACGGGAATAGGCATTGGAGAAATTTGCAAACAATCAATCTGTGAAAGTTAAACCCACAAATGTAGAGGGCCAACTATCATTGTCTACCACACTTCCAGAATCAAAATGACAATTGTATCTATTTTCCAGAGAGGATGAACTGATTTAGGGAGTAGAAGACTTCTGAAGGCAGCTTCCTAGTTCATCCCAGGGAAGTGGATTGACCAAGGCCTCATCAGTATGTGACTTCACAGCTGAGCAACTCAAATAGTCTTATCAGTTGTGCTTTCCTCCAAGACCTAGACCGTGAAGCAAAAAGTAAGTGCATAGCTTCTGTGCCAGTGTGTTATGCTTAATAATTGAGGGGTGCAGACATACAAGTTCCCCCCCATAAGTGAGTTTAGGTTGCACAGAAAATCTGCACAGTCCTCTATGTTAAATAGTGCATGCAAAGACATACTTATGGCCAGAATTCTTGGGTTTCACCAATATAGGTAGAATTGCTAAGGATATTTGGGAGATAAATTTGTGAAGCAGTTATGTTCTTAGAGACATCTGGGAACTTCTGTCCCATTCCATACATTTGGAGAGACCAGTATATTAGACCTAAATGCTGCTAAACCGAAATGCTGCTAAACATGAGGTAGCTTTAAAGGCATTTAAGAAACAACTAAAATTGCTGCAGCATGGATTTAAAGATATTTTATTCATGCATACATCACCAAATCCAGGACATTGTTGAGTGAAATTCTCCCTTTCTTTGGAAGAAACTCATAACATCATCTCTACCTGTTCTGCTTGAAATTCCTTTTGCCACAGTAGGGCAACTGACCAACTGGCTTCCCGAAGCTTCTCTTGTATGAAGCTCAGTCCAGATGCATAGGGGGAGGAGAGAGAGAGAATCAAATAGTGCAGTCACTGAGGCTTTTCACAGCTAACTGCAAAGTGGTACTCTGTTCACAGGAAAATCCTGCAATTCTTTTCCTCTATCCGGCTTCTTTGATGAATGCAACCAAGGATGTCCAGACAAAATTCCTGAAGCTATCCCTGACATACAGGATAATTTTTTTGTTTAAGTGAAGACAGAATCACAATAGCTGGGCAAGGGCGGGAATGAGAAAGAAACATATTTTTATTTATTTTATATCTAAAAATATTTATGAGCTACACCTAATGTCACTTATAATTAAGTATTTACAACAGTGTCATAGTAATAGAGTTAAGAACAAAAAAAAATCTTTGAAAAAACAGGGAGTGGATTTAATTGCATTTACAATAATTTAAAAGCCAGATGGAATAGCCAGGCAGGCAAAAGTGTCCTGGCCAACAGAGCCTGGCCACCCCAACTCCAGAAGCAACCTGGATGGATGGAAAGATGACCCTTCAGAGGCAGTGCCAGAACAATCTGACCCATCTAGTTCCTAGCTAGAGTATCCATTCGTGATGTCTCTGTCCCAGAACCAGCCTAACAGTAATCATGATCATGATCCTTTTTCTCTTCCTCCCTTTTTTCCAGTCCTGAATTTAGGCAGTTTACAAAAGTTTTGTAAATAATGATTTTTATAACTTTAATAATAATAAAATTAAAAAAACTAATTTAGATAAAAGTTCACTTCACTAAAATATGGAAGCGTTGAAATATAACCAAACTACCAAAGAATTCAAAAACATTTTAAACCCATACCCGTTATAAAACACACACACACACACACACACACAAATATTGACACTCCAGCACATTATTAAAAGTCTTTTCCCCATGAGCAACCAATTTACAAAGGCCTGACGAAACAAAAAGATCTTGCCTGCAGCTGGAAAGACACCATGGAAAGTGCTAGTGTAGCCTCTCTAGGAAGGAAACTTCAGAGCCTGATTGCTTGGAGCGTCAGAATTTGAGAGTCTCTGAGAAGACCCTCTCCAGTATTCTCCTCATATGTACCTGTGAGGGTAGGGATACAGAGAGAAAGGCCTAGAAGCTTGATTGGAAATCAGATGATCAGCTTCATCAAAGAAAACCAGCAGTTGTCCTAGGACTTTGATCAATATGGTAGAAACTGGTGGACAATTATTTGTCTGTCTATCAAATTTATACAAACTGAAGCTGAATCCAGACAAGATGAAGATGCTCAGCGTCAGGGTTCCTCACCTGGGTTTGGAGGTGTGTCAGCTAGTCTGGATGGGGTTACATTCTCCTTGAAAAACTGTGTTCCCTGCTTGAGGATATTTCTGGATCCATCACTTCAAATGTTAGCCCACCTTCTTAGGCAACAACTGTATTACGAGCTTTATATTCCATTTGGTGAAAAATTCAAAGATAGAGGAGAGCAATTTTAAGAGGATATAAAGAACACTCAGGAAGGTGCCAATAGCTGTGGCAAATCTTCCCCTTGGCGGTCCGATTAGCACCAGTTTCACTGAATTGCCAAGTAAAAACTTGGCTGTTCATCAAAGTCTTGAGGCCTCATTGATTTCTTTCAAATACTAATGTACATAGCTTTAAACCAGCGGTTCTCAACCTGGGGGTCGGGATCCCTTTGGGGGTCGAACGACCATTTCACAGGGGTCGCCGCTCCTCAATCCTGCCCCCCTTTTAAAAGAAGGTGGCCTCACAGCCAATGGGAGCAGTGCTTCTGAGACCCCTGTGCTGGGGTTCAGACTGCAAACCCCAGGATTCCATAGTATGGTGAAAGTGGAATAATAGCGCTATAACAGTCTAGTGCAGAAATAGCCAGGATGACTTTCTCGTCTCGCTTTTGTTGTGCGTGGACCCTTGGCGCTTGCCACACGCACGTGTTGTGTTCTTCACCCTGACTGTCTTGCATTCCTCGCTCTTTGTATGTTCAGCATCTGCACTCCCTTTAAGGGAGGGAGGGAGGAAGGGAGTGAAACAAAATGCGTCTGCTTATGCTGCCGCCATCTTTCCTCTCTCCCTGTCCTTTCCTCTTTGCGCCTCATGTAAAATGTGGGCTGTTTTGGCATTGCCTTTGGGAGTGACTGGCTTTTTGAACTGTGGAAACCCAACATTCAGAACTAGAACTACTGCCTTAATTCTGGCATTGATGGACGCTTTCTGTGCTTAAAAAAAGGGGGGAGGGTTACCAGTCTTTAGGCATTAGAAGTCTATCCAGAGCAGTGATTTAGGGCAGTGTTTCCAATCTATTTGATGTTGGAAATAACTAACTAACTAAATAATAAATAATAAACAAACAAACAAATAATAACAAAAATGATTTTATGGTTGGGGGTCACCACAGCATGAGGAACTGTATTAAGGGGTCGCGGCATTAGGAAGGTTGAGAACCACTGCTTTAAACTGTTTCAATCGTTCAAATCTGTTTTAAGTAATTAATATTTTTAAAACTATAAAAACAATTTAAATAAGCTAAAACATATTAAGAGACAATTGTTTTAACTTGTTTATTTTAATTTTACTTGTAAGCAACCCTAAGCTCTTTTTGTTATGAACTATTTTAATAAATAAATAAAATAACAAAATGGGCTCCTAGGGTCAACAGTGACGTCTTCCTTACTGTTCTCTATACGTGCTCCTAAATAACGAGTTAATTGATAATTAACTGGATGAATTCTGTTGTTAGTGTTGGTGAATTATTTTCCCAATATTTAATGTTTAACATTATCACGCTAAGTTTCAAACTTGATGTGCCAAACTCTATATTCAAAAGTTCAGATGTTGCTACACTTTGCCCCAAGCCCATGTTAATTATTATTTGTTAATCAGCTCCACAGTGCAAAAATATTACCCAACTACTATTTGTGAACAGCCACTGTTAATTATCACTGTTTCTATTTTGCATTTCAGTTCTCTCTGACCCCACTGATTATAATCCCCCTTTGATTATTCCAAGCATGTACATAATAATTAGCTTTTTAATTAATAATTAAGTAATTAAAATGTATGAACTGATGAATAATTAAATCATTAAAATGTATGAGCCAATGAAATAGTTAGCTATTGATATGTTTCTGAATGAAATGCATATGAAATTATGCAAACAAAACATTTTCTAACATTAACATTTCAAGTGATTTTTAAGAAAATGGACATCATTCTAACCCAAACACTAGACTGAAATATAAGTGAAATATAAGGCTGAGGAATGCGAATATATAAGTGACAGAAAGAGCACAGCAATGTGCCATTTAGCAGGTCTGGGATACTGAGAGCTGAAAATAATGATAATATAGAAATACTTGAAAGCTGAAAAGAAAAGAAAAGAAAAGAAAACTCCATACAGGATTTGCAAGAGCTGTTGATAGGAAACAGTAGTGACCCAGCTGACAGTTAAGAAGATGAAAGGAAGCCCTTCGGATTAATCAAGATTTATGAAATAAAAGGATTAGCACTTCACAAAAGGTAGAATTGGGGATTTATTTAACCAGTGCACTGTGGCATGATGGGATGTGGAACAACAGGGTCTCGGGATGAAAGGAGAAAATAAAAAGGACAAGCGAGGGTGCCAGCAGTGAGGGAAAGAATCATTACAACACCTCCCCAAATCACCGCACAAATCTTAATGTTGAAAAGAAGACAACAAAACTGACCAAACAAACAAGAATTTTCATTAACTATACTGGGTTCTTAGCAAAGAGTGTTTCAATGGGAAGACATTTTCTGTGGTGAGATTTAGATTAGGATTACTGCTAACGAAGAAGAAAGTCTGCTTTTTTGATAGTTCTCATACATTGCAAATCTGGCCTGTGGACACAGCATGTTATCTTTTCCACAACAGCATCCCCAGCTATTGCTCACTTGCATGGGGTCATTCACTGAAGCTCAGTGATTTACCAAGAGCCTGACACTGAGGCTGAACTGGAGAACAAAGCAAGATGGATGGCAAGGGAGAAAGCATCAAAAGCTGTTTAGCACAGACTGGGTGGCAACTTGGTATCATGTTTTTTTCACCTTGATATTTAGTGGTCCACTGATCCTGGGATACCCATATAATTATCATAGCAAGACACATTGATGGATTTGACCTCCATACTAAAGGTTCAGTGTGTGTCTTGGAGGCTATTGTTTGTCCTTGGTGTAACCCACAAATGGAATATTAATTTTGGAATTCCAAAAGAAGGAATTGCTATGCTGTTTTGCTATGCTGTATTCTGAGAACCAGTTCTTGTCTTGAGTAGTAGGGTAACAAATAGCTTCTTAGTATTACTTCTTCAAGTTTCTAATGGATATAGGGATTTTGTTCATAACAAATCCAGTTTTCATAAGGTCATCTGCCCATTTTCCTAGGCATGTACTCAGCTTGGGAAGTTACTTTTCAACAGTAATTAGTTATGTATCTCATTCTAAACCCCAAAGCATAAATGGTGCTGTGCGTTAATGTAAATGGTACTATATATATGCTTGTTGCCTTACTCCATTTTAGTCCTTTTTTAAATAAAATCATGTATAAAATAATAAAATTGGGGACCCCCGGTACCAAAGCAAGAACTAACAGGTAGACATGATAAGTAATATTATTACACAGGGGGAAGGGAGTCATTACCAGTTGTCAAGTTATTTGAGTAAGAAGAATGCCAATTATGCCAACTTTACTGCTCAAAGTGGCACACTGCTACCAACATTGGGCTCCTCCAGAAGGTCCAATAGTTTTGGTAAGTGTTGGACTATACTGTTTCTGGATTTCATTTTCTTCTAATGAGTGTTCCTGCTTCCTCACCCAGTCATTCCATAAATATATTGAGGGAGGGGTTCCCACTGTTTCTTTTCCTCTTTGAGATGTGGTTAACCATGCTATGGACAGATTTCTTTCCCTCCCTATCAGCCTCTCATTGACCTCAACATCAGTAATTCCTGCAATATCCACATTCCCTGTCTTATCATAGAATCATAGAGTTGGAAGAGATCACAGGGGCCATCGAGTCCAACCCCCTGCTATGCAGGAACACCCATCAAAGCACTCCCAACAGATGGCCATCCAGCCTTTGCTTAAAAACTTCTGAAGAAGGAGACTCCACCACACTTCAAGGCAGCATATTCCACTGCCAGACAACTCTGACTGCCAGGAAGTTCTTCCTGAGGTTCAGGTGGCATCTCCTTTCCTGCAGCTTGAATCCGTTGCTCCTTGTTCTAGTCTCTGGAGCAGCGGAAAACAAGTCTGCTCCCTCCTCGACATGACATCCCTTCAAATACTTAAACATGGCTATCATGTCCCCTCCTAACCTTCTCTTCTGCAGACTAAATATAGCCAGCTCCCTAAGCCGTTCCTCATAGGGCTTCTAGACCCTTCACCATTTTGGCTACCCTCCTCTGGACATGTTCCAGCTTGTCAATATCTTTCTTGAATTGAAGTGCCCAGAACTGAACACAGTATTCCAAATAAGGCCTAACCAATGCAGAATAGAGTGGTACGATTACCTCCCTCGATCTAGACACCGTACTCCTATTGATGCAACCAAGAATCACATTGGGTTTCTTGGCTGCTGCATCAAATTGCTGACTCATGTTCAGCTTGTGATCTACCAAGACTCCTAGATCCCTTTCGCACGTACTGCTATCTAGCCACGCATCCACCATCCTATATTTATGCATTCCATTTTTTCTGCCTAAGTGCAGGACGTTACATTTCTGTCTGTTGAAATTCATTTTGTTAGCTTTGGCCCAGCTCTCCAATCTGTCAAGGTCATTTTGAAATTTGATCCTGTCCTTTGGCATATTAGCAACCTCACCCAATTTGGTGTCACCTGCAAATTTGATCAGCATGTCTTCTAGTCCTTAATCCAAGTCATTGATGAAGATGTTGAATAGCACTGGGCCCAGGACAGAACCCTGTGGCACCCTACTAGTCACTCTTTCCAGGATTCGGTCGGTCAACCAATTACAAATCCACCTAACGGTAGCTCTGCCCAGCCTGCATTTTATAAGCTTCTTTGCAAGAATGTCATGGAGAACTTTGTCAAAGGCCTTACTGAAGTCAAGATATGCTACCTATGCAGCATTCCCTTCATGTATCAAGCTTGTAATCCTATCATAAAAAGTGATAAAATTAGTCTGGCATGACTTATTTCTGAGAAATCCATGTTGACTTTAGTGATTAGGGCATTGCTTTCTAAGTAATTACAAACTGACTGTTTAATGTTCTGCTCTAGGATCTTTCCTGGTATTAATGTCAGGCTGACAGGGCGATAATTATTTGGGTCCTCCCTTTTCCCCTTGAAGATGGAGACATTTGCCCTCCTCCAGTCTGCTGGGATTTCCCCTGTTTTCCAAGAGTTCTCAAATATTAGCGCCAGCGGTTCTGAAATTACATCTGCCAGTTCTTTCAATATCCTTGGACATAATTCATCTGGCTCTGGAGACTTGAATTCATCTAGTTTAGCCAGATATTCCTCCTTCTGTACTTATTCTGTGCTGCATTCCCCCCACCCTTCCTCCCCTGCTTCCTATCCCCCAGGTTGAGTACTTCTATCCTTTTGGGAGAAAACTGAGGCAAAGAAGGTGTTGAATAGTTCTGCCTTCTCTCTTCCCCCCGTTAGTAATTGGCCATCTTCTCCACACAGTGACCTATCATTTCCTTATTTTTCCTTTTGCTGCTTAAAAAGCCCTTTTTATTGTTTTTAAAGTCTCTGGCAAGCCTGAGTTCATTCTGTGCTTTAGCTTTTCTGACCTTCTCCCTACATATCCTGGCTATTTGCCTGAATTCCTCTTTGGTGATTCACCATTCTTCCATTTCCTGTATATGTTTCTTTTAATACTTAGCCCAGCAGAGAGTTCTTTTGTCAACCATTGTGGTTTCTTTAGACACCTGCCATTTTTTCTCCTTATTGGCACAGTTTTAAATTGTGCCTTCAGTATCTCACTTTTAAGAAACTCCCATCTGTCAAGAACTCCTTTCTCTTTCAGCATTCTTGACCACGGTATTTTGGCAAGTAACTCCCTAAGTTTACAGAAATCAGTCTAGGATACATGACTGGCTACACATGGCTTCTCCTTCCCACTAAATGACAAATTCCAAAAGAGCATGGTCACTCCCCCCCTAAGGATCCCACCACCTCCACCTGATCAACAAGGTCATCCCTGTTGGTCAAGATCAGATCTAAAATAGTTGATCCTCTTGTCACCTCTTCCACCTTCTAGACCATGAAATTGTCTTGCACATTTGATTTTTTTTTTAAAGATTGGTATAGTCATAGTGTTAAAATCCAAGACTCCTTAGCACTGTAATTATAAAAAACAGAGGGAAAAGAAGAAACTTGTAGTGTGGTAATCAGAAATGCAATGAGAGAAGGAAGATCAGATGAAAATCTTCAAGGTAAAGGTCTCACCTCCATTCAATATGTCATCACATATTGGAAGGACAGGAAGAACCAAGACAGAGGCCCTTTTTGCATGCTTTTTTTTTGCGCGAGCGCCCCTTGAGCATCATGTGAGTGCGAGCGGGGCTCCGTATGACGCACTCCCCCTTGTGCGACACTCATGAGGCTGAAGCAGGATGCGCGCGCATTTTTTGATTTTTAGCTTTAAACTGAAAATGCCCCACGCTTGTGCAATGCTCGTGGCGCCCTCGCGCACTTACCTGTGTGCAGTGCTTCGGCGAGCAGGGGCGGTCGCGCTTCCTTCCCCACACGCAGCCTACAACTCCCAGACTGCGCTGCAGAAGAAAGGGGCAGGGTGCTCGTGAGACGGTCGCGCTAGAAGGAAGGCATGCGGGAGGCAAAAAGGGCTGTCGTGAGCAGCTCGTGTGAGTGGCTGCTCGCGTGAGCACCGCTCCCCGCTGACGCGACGAGGTAAGGTGCGAAAAGGGCCAATGGATATAGGTGTGGGAATTTACCCTTACCTATATTGGAAACTCCTAGGAAACTACTGGGTTTTAAAAGTCATGGTTAATCCTGGAAATTCATGAGAAATAGACCAGGACAGGAGGTAACTTATATGAATATTTTAAAATATTTTGATATGTTCCAGTATGAGAGCCAACATGGCATAATTGCTTTAGCGTTGGACTAAGACACTGGGAGACCAGGATTCAAATGCCTGCTCAGCCATGGAAATCCACTGGGTGACTTTGGGCAAGTCACACTCTCTCATCCTCAGAGGAAGGTGTTTACAAACCCCCTCTGAACAATTTTGCCAAGAATACCCTGTCATAGGTTTGCCTTAGGGTCAACATAAGTCAGAAATGACTTGAAGAAACACAACAACAACGTCTCAAGATTTTGGCCAGTCTGGATGAGCCTACTGTTACCTGTAACAGGTAACTTCCAAGATCTGAGCAAACAAGATACTGATGGATTTGATGTATATGTACCAGTATATAATGGATGACTACACAATGTTATCTATTGTTTTCACTCTGGGAACAGAAGGAGATTCCATTCATAGTAAGAAGGTTCTGCTAATAGAAAAATGCTTCTTTGATCTGAACTCTCCACAAACTTTATTTCTATTTACAGATCAAAAACTAATATGTATGTGATTGCACTTTGCCTCCACCGATAATGTGGGTTGATATCTATCTGTCTTTCCAGATGAGTTTTTAAAATTATTATCGTGCAGTGGCTGTGTTTCCTTCATGGAATTTTACAGAGGATACAGACATCATAATTGTCTATTGTCACCCTCCCATGTTTTCCCACAACTTCTTTCCAGAGGAATTATGTTGATAAGGGAAATTTGGCATAGTTGTACATGGTCATCTGATCAGTAATTCTGAGATTACTTTTATCTGGAAGCATCCTATGTCAGCAGCTGGTTGACTAATTTTGTTTTTGCAGCCAGAAAGCTGACAGTATAATGTATCAAGATAAAGAGTGGGTAAAATTCTTTCTCGCCATATATATTTTGAGGTTATTGGGTTTTTTTTTTTGAAAGATGTGTGACTGGTTCCTGCTTCCTAAAATGTGACAAAGTTACGAGTTTGTTTTTATTTTGGTGATTTAAAAAATCACCATTTACTATTTACAGTAGACTTGCTATTTACTATTTACAGTAAACTTGCTCAAGGTAGCACAAAACAAAATGTAAATTGCAAAACATAATAAAACAGCAATAATGATAACAGCAGTGGTGAAATTAGAATTGATAATGATAAATACTAGAAGAAAAGGCAAAAAAAAAATGCACTTTCCTTTTTTACCCTTCTGCTCTTCTGTGTTTTCAGGATCATTCTTAAGCTTGGGGTAGTAGGTTTGGTTTGAGTGAGTTCTTGGATGCATTCCTGCACTCAGATTGCTTAAATCTCATTTGTCTCAGTGATATAAGCAACCTTAATGTGTCCAGAATCTCAATGAGTTTCCATGCCATTACCAGCCATTTTTTTTTAAATTTACAGCTTAAAAGTATGTAGGCCCAAAAGCCTGAATCCAATTTATATTTGAAACTATAATATAACTGATAGAAACTGATAGTGGTTTCCTTTTTCCCCTCCTCATTTTTGCCTATTGCTTTATGAAAAATTGGGAAGGGTAGCAATGTTAAAGTTCAGATGTTTTGTCTCTTTGTTTCAGGGATTATAATAAGTGCAAATAGGCCTGTATCCAAACATCTGAAGGCAAGTTGGAGTTCGACAATTTCATGGATTTTGCTCTAATAGAATTCAAACAGCTTTGATGCTGGCAAGAATGGCTCTGCAATGACAGCACAGAAAATATCAAATGGCCCCAAACTAAATTGAGATTGCAACTAGCTGTAAATAATATAGAGTTCCTGCGTGTGTGTGTGTGAGAGAGAGAGTGAGAGAGTGTGAGTGTTATGTAACAATTATTTTTGGTTACATCCATTTTGGAAATCAGTGTTTATTGTTTTATCACAAGGAAGCTGCTTCAGAGGAAGTCCTGAAACTCAGTTCAGGCTCTGGGACCAAGCAGAAGTCAAACTTCCACTAATATTGAACTCCCACAAAGGAAGTGTAGGAGGATTTGTCAAACCTACAAGAGCCACCTCAATTACTAAGAATTCAGAATAGGCCATTCAATAAGGGACAAATGCTGGAAGACAGGGGCCTGGCAAAATTAGGGTTTTGGATCACAAAGGACACAAAAGACAACCAGTCAGGCCGTCTGTTGATTCTGAGCAATGAAGGGACTTTGTTTATTTATTATTTATTTATTTATTTATTTGTATCCCGCCTCTCCATATGGATCGAGGCAGCGAACAACTTACAAATAGCATGTATTTCGAAACATTTCTATACATGCCCCCAACAAGCTGGGTACTCATTTTACCGACCTGCGAAAGGATGGAAGGCTGAGTCAACCTTGGAGCCCGGCAGGATCGAACTCACAACCTTGTGGTTTGTGGCTTGCAGTACTGGCATTTAACCACTGCGCCACCAGGGCTCCTTTGTTCTCTGCTCCTTGTTTCTTGAGCCATTTTCTTTCCCCCACTGACATCACTGGGACCATTTCTGACACTTGCCCGCCCAGTTGGAAGAAAGATACTGACACAAAATGAATGAATAAAGTAACAGCCACAGTGTTATCTGATTTTGATCTGCAGCAGAGCTGCTTAATGCAGTCTATACTGAAGCACATATACTATTATCTTCTCTCTAGAGTATGGCAAGGGCAAACCACCCCAACCCCAGAGGCAAGCCAACCAGTCTAGTTTGTCCCTGGCTAGTCTATTTCCAGGAAGCCTAAACCTGTTTACCTATCTCTCAAGCTTGAAGCCCTAAAGTAGAAAGCCAATCAAGTCCAGTCCCAGTCCCTTTCCTCTCCCCAAGCCTCATGCACCCAGTGGGGAATTCCAGAGAACTTTCTTTGACAAAAAGGTATGTGTGAATGACTTCCCAATATTGACCAAGACTTCACTTTTTGCACTGACCTGCCACAGAAAGGATCAAACTTCTGCTTAGCTCCTTTCCCCCATCGGGCCACTTAATAAGGCCTTCAAGCCCTGTTGCAGATACTCTAGAATACTGTGTTGCCCTTGAACTGATTTCTTAGTACTGTCTTTTTTTTTTTTTTTTTGAGCCAGAATCTCCTCAGTATTTACCCTGCTAGATCTGCTCCAGGTGCTCCTACCGAATGAGGCAAGATAATACAGGTCCTCTTTAGTGGTGGCACCCATCCAAGGTGTAGCCTTCCCAAACAGACATTTCTGGCACCAAAGCCATGATCCATTTAGTGCTGTTTTTATTCTGCCAGATGCTCTACACTTCATTTTAGTGCTTTTAGATCTTTTCACTGTTGTTGTCATTATTAGCTGTTTCTTTTCTATGATGATCTGTTTTTACTTTTTGACACTGGTTTTACTTTATCCCATCTTCATTTGTTCTTTGGATCATAGTTTTAGTGGGATGTTATAGAGCATGAGTTCAATTTATTTGCTAACTACCCAGAGGACTTTAGCCATTGAGTAGCCTGAAAGTGAAGCAAGCAAGCAAAATTTATGGCAATAACTTTTGAGACTGAATTGTTGCCATTCTTTTTTGTTGTTTTCTTTAAAATATATACTATTTATTTATAGTAATAATTAAAGTAACACAATAGTACATAAAAAGAACTATTTCCTTAAAGTAAAGCTCCTCTGCCATCTTCCTTCTTTTCTTCCTTGTTCTCCTGAAACAATCCTACATTTTCTGTCTGGCTGTTTGCTTTCCCTTTCCCCCCCAGATGAAACCATTCTCCTAAATCCAACATGGTGCTGGTGCTCAGGCACCAGTGCCGTGTAACTTCCTGCAGTTTCTGCTGCAGCACCTCAGAGTGGTCCAGGTGGGGCTGCAATGGGCAGATCACCCTCTTGCACTTCTGTTATTCTACCAGCAATGTCCAGCATTTGATCCTACCCTTTTGATTTTCTCCTTGTGTTAGATTATGTAGGCTACTTGGGAACAATTTATGCACGGTACCATGTAAATCTGGGCTGGATTACTGTGGAGGATATGAGACTCAAACAGAAATTCTTAAAAAAATGCTAAAAATCCCCAAGAACAAAACAAACCAGGAAGTGTCCAGAAGGCCACTTCCCACTTCTAGTTCTGAAAAATTGGTATTCTTTTGTGGAAAACAGTGCAGGAATGCCAGTGTGGTATGGTCAGTTTGAGTGTTGGACTACAACCCTGGAGACCAGGGTTTGATTCCCCACTTGGCCATGGCAACCCACTGGGTGACCTTAGGTGCATCTCACACACACACACAGCCCTAGGAAATCCTGGCCCTTTTTGCACGGGCCTTTGCTCGCGCGACAGCCCCGTGAGCCTCGCGGGAGTGGGAGCATCGCTCCGCACGACGCACTCCCACTTCTGCCCGGCTCACGGGGCTGAAGCGGCGCGAGCGCGGGTTTTTTGATTTTCGCGTCCAAGCGAAAATCACCCCGCGCTCGCGCCATGCTCCCGGCGCCCACCCGCACTTACCTTTCGTGCGGAGCCTCCGGGAGCCGACCGGGTCGCGCTTCCTTCCCTCTGCCCCTGTGGAAGGAAGGAGCGGGGTGGGGAGCTAGTGCGACAGACGCGACGCCCGCTTCGCGCGTGCGCGGGGGGAGGAATCCGGCGCAAGGTCTCCCGCTTCGCACGGGGGGGAGGGCAGCTTGCGCGGCAAGCCTCCTTCGGTGCCGCTTCCCCGCTGGTTCCTTCGCCTGCGGAAGGAAGGAGGGGGAAGCAGCAGCCTCCCGGAGGAGCCTTCTTGCGCTTGCCGGCCTCCCCCGCTTGCGCTAGAAGCCTCAGTGCGAAAAGGGCCCCTGTGATAGGTTTGCCTAAGGGTCCCCATAGGTCAGAAATGACTTGAAGACATACAACAACAGCAACAAACAGTGGAGAGGGTGCTTGTACCTTTATAAAAGGAAAATTCCAGCTCTTGGAGTCTTCAAGGAAAGACAGTTCACTCTCACACTTTTTTCACCGTAAAAAGAGCAATCCAGGGAGATGAGTTGAGGCCTACAAAAACAGGTGAGGAGTGCAGGAGCACATGTAGTCTCAGAGCCTGTCACGAAATTTAGAACATTTGTAGTATCTCTGCTACAGGGAGCAGAATGACTGTGGTATAGTCTACCTGTTTAATGGCTGCCTCTGTGTGCATGTCTGTCTGGATACAAAGGAGGAACGGTAGGAAGCAAAGTGAATTTGCTTCTTCAACATAACAGTATTTTAGAGTTGCCAGTTCACAGTTCCCCAGTCCACAGGGAAGGGGAAGGAATCTCAGGACAAAAGAACTGCCTTGAAAAGTATGTGTGTCTGTGCATTTTCTTCATTTGATACATACATGATGTTTTCAATTCACAGAGCGTACTCTGAACAAATGTGGTTGATGCTCATTGTACCATGCCAGGCAGGGACTACTCCTTTTAACAACAACCCTGTAATATCACCAAGGTCCATACCCAGTAACATGAGTCCCTCACTCTCAGAGTTTGGACTCTGAAATCTCAGGACCTGGGATAGTCCTAAACTGGCAACCTTATTTTACACATCCTTCTTTAATCCAGGGTTATCTGATACTGGGGAAAGACCAGAGCCAAGTTGACTGAGAAGCAATCAGAAAATTATATCATACTTTACATATACATGGAAAAGGTGTGCAGGAGCAAAGCTTGGAAAAATTACTTTTTGGACTTCAGTTCCAAGGCTTGGATCCAACACTACCACAACACTCATGCAGTGCCTGTTTGTGATTGTACCCTCCATGCTTATGCAAAGAGACATCCCAGATGACCTTACACAAGCAGTTCAACAGGCGACAGCATTCTCAAAGTTGTTTTCCAAAAAAATAACATTTCTGACTAGTGTGTGTGTGTATTGGGAGGGGCAAACAGGCCCACTACAGTCCAATAACTAGACTTGGGTATTTATTAAGCCCAATGAAATGCTAAAGAATGCTCAGTTCTACCTTAAATTTGATCCCTATTTTGAAGGCAGAGAATATATATTGAACAGGTAATAAGAACATCACATCTGGAATCCTTCGGGATGATTCATGTACTTTTTCTTCCTCTAACTCTGCAGGGAATTGGCACCCCTGTGTGATGAAATCCAAACACTGGCTGAAGTTATGTGGCCTAATAAGTAGAGAAAAGCAGACTTAAATATTTCAGTTTTGTCCATACATCTGTAAAATAGTCAGTCTCGTGTGCTTTTGCCAAGACGATAATGATTCAAAAGATTTTTTGGAGCAATCTAGAAGTTTTCACATATCTATATATTTCTTGAAATATTCACAGGAAATCAGTACCTGAATTTTTCTTAGTCAACCATGAGAGTAAAAACAAATAACGTGAATCTAAATATATAGAGTTTGCATGACGAATAGTACAATATACTGGACATTTTTATTGAAGTACAATTTTAAAATATCACATGCTGAAGAAGGGAGAATCCTTGAATGGTGCTTTTTTTCTTGTTGGATTAAGAAAGCTAATTATCAAAATGTGAAGACAGGTGTATTGTTTAGTATTATAGGACAAAATATTTAGGAATGAAGTAAACAAATTTGAAAGTAATAATTATTATAAAGCAGTTTTGTTGTATGACTATATCAGTTTTAAAACTCTGTGTATGTATTTGGAGAGTGAGAGACAAATTTTACTTTCATATACTTGCTTGTTTTGCTGTTCCTTGAATTATCTCTGATAATATCTTTTAAAGCTATACAACAGTAAAGGTATCACATGAAAAAGAAAATTCTTCCACCTGCATCACTCTAGTAAACTAGGACTGCTGTATTAGGAAATGATATGTTGGTGAAGATTCATTCTTGGTTGGCTAGGGGAAAGACAATTGGGTATTAGGGAAAGATAAATTCAGAAGATGTATGCACAACTTTAACCCAGTTGCTAAACCTAAAAGAATCATACTGTGCCTGTGCTCTTCTACAAATTTTCTGTAATCTCACTTTCCCACCAGTCATTGGTGTAGGTTGAGTGTTAGACCTTTATCATAAGATAGACTAGAATAGATGAAAAGGATAATGTCAAGACCCTTAGACAGTTAATTCAGTCCTGTGCCAAGAAGAATATTCTAACACAACATGAATGATGTATTATTGCAACTGGGACAATATTGGTTTTAAAAGTTTTATTTTGTCCAGACCTAAAATAATGGTACTTCCTTTCTCCATCTCCTTCATTGGAAGAACTTTTCACATAATTGCAGTTCAGAAACTTTCATTAAGGGCAACCCCCCCAACTCCCCCCCCTTTAAATGTCTGGTTCAGAGCAGGTGACCTTTACAAGAAGCTCTGTTTTGGTAGTGATTTATTGAAACTTCTCCTACAGAGGTATATGTGAATCAACAAAGTAGCACTGTCAGTAGCTCGCACCTAAAGTAGCAGAAATATGTGTTGAATTTAAGGCCCGGCAATGATTACATAGGTGTTCAGAATTAATGAACTGTCTATAAAGAAATGCTCTTGCACCTGCGTAACAGAGGCTCCTTTAAAAGTTAGATCCAGAGATTTGGTTCGAAGCTAGATAGATTGGCTAAATTGCTGCTTCCTTTAAAGAGAAAAATATCAACTCTCATTTAAAAAAAGCAGCAAAGAAGCTTGCAGTAAATTACAGTTCAGTGAAGAAATTATGCCACATTTCAAATTTGATTTTCTCCCTCAATATTAGAAGCTACAGTTTGATTATCAAGTAAAAATAAACTAAACTGTAATGTTAATGCAAATTATGCTTCTTAAAATGCATACGTGTCTCACATGTCATCCAAACAAAGAACAAATACACCATGCCCATATAAACAGAGACAGGCAGAATGTCATTATTTTAACAACTATAAGTGAAAATATGCAGAAGCAAAGCATAAACACTTTTCAGGCATGGAAGGCCACTACCTCTTATGGTCAGAGGACATGTAACATTTTAAAGTTTTAGGAGGATTATTTTGGCGAGAGATTTTTAAGGTATTTGAGTATTTGGTCTATCTGTTTTGGGGTTTTTTCCCAACATTGGTGCGTGCGTGCGTGCGCCGTCAAGATGCCTGTGAACTCATGGTGACTCCAGGAATTTCATAGGCTTTTCTTAGGCAAGGAATACTCAGAAGTGGTTTTTCTAGTTCCTTTTCTGTGATATAGCACCTGGTATTCGTTGGTGGTCTCCCATCTAAGTACTAACCAAAGTTGACCCTTCTTAGCTGATGATAATATTATGTTATGACTCACAAATTGATTAGCTCTCCTTTTCTTCTGCACCCTCTTTTTATTATTGTTGTTATGGCCAAAGTATGTGATTATTTAATTAGCATATTAACAATCCATAAATAATGTATTTGAGTAACTCAAAACTAGATGTGTGGATGGTGGTACAGAGTTTGCAAAGATTACTTTTTTGGATTACAAATTCCAGAATCCCATAGCCAATGAAAAGACTTTCTGCTGAAGGTTCTGACTGTTCAATGTAAGGAAATATGCCACTTTAGTTGACAGCCCCACAGCATGGCCTGGTACTTCATTCCCCAATAGCCTTTTGGAAGCTAAGCAAGTCTGTTGCTGGACAGTACCTGAATAGGAAACCACCAAGAAAACTTAGGTAGGCTGGCTTTTTTTCCTTCATGGAAGAAAATTAGAGCCTAAATGTAAATAAATAATAACTTAGGTGAAATAGTCATATAACATATTACTTTCTCTGAAACATTTAATAATATAGATTAATGCTCCACCAAATACCTATTTATGCAACATGTTATTCAGTATATTACTTATAAATATTTGTTTGATACTTTATTAGTTATAAGCACAAGTGCATCACAATGTTTGAACATAAGCTAGCTCTGTGTAATAGGCCAGTGATTTCCCCCAAAAAGTGCCTGAAATCCATCCAAGGACTGAAAGTAAAAAAAACATAAACATCATCCAGACAAAACAGATCACATTATCCCATAATGAGGAAGGCTTGTAGCTTAGCTAGGCTTTCCCTGTGGTCACCCTGGCCCTGCTCTTGCCCGGGGAGTCCAGTTCTTGCCTTATCTATCTATCACTTAGTAAATGGCCATTTCTGCACTAGACTGTTATAGTGCTATCATTCCACTTGCAACATCCTATGGAATCCTGGGGTTTGCAGTTTCGGCAGGGGCTGGCTGGCCCCTCCCAAAACTGCAAACCCCAGGATTCCATAGGATGTTGCAAGTGGAATGATAGCACTATGATAGTCTAGTGTAAATTTAAACAAACTTCTATACTTTTAAACTATGAAGAGAAAAATGAACAATTTGCAAATAGTTCACAAAATATACAAAACTTTTTTTTACAAATATGTAAAAATTATCAGTTAACATTTCTTGTGCCTTTGAGAGGTAGGCTGCTGATTGTTGTTGCAAAAGTCTTTAATGTGCCTTTCCTATTTTTGTTTTCATAATATTGTTTAGTGCTTCACCAAGTAACTATTGATATGGTATGTGTGTTTACTATATTAGTTACATGCAGAAATGCATCAAGGTTTAGTTCTGTGAAATGGGGATAGTGTTTTATGCAGTTTTCTCCCAGTATTTGAGCACCCTAAATGTTTTGAAGGATTCTGCACAGAAAAACATGTTGGGGTTTTGCACACAAAAACACCATTCGTCGTGCTGTGCAGAAGACTCCTCTGGAACACTGCAGAATGCCTGAAGATAGGGAGAATACTGTACAGATTTTTCTACCTCCTGTCGTGGTGAAAAAAACTACAGTAATTATTTGCACTTGTGTTGGATGAGGATCTTCATTCCCAGCTTTGAAACATTGGTGGTGGCACTAAGAAAGTCATGTTGTATCATGAAGTAAATCAATTTATCAACATTAAACTGCCAAGCATAATTTTTAATAATTTGCTGAAATGAAATACAGTGAACTTGTTTGGTTGGTTGGTTTCTTTCTTAGAAAAACAAATTAGCAAAACACAGCCATCTTCCAGTTTCTTCACTTCCACTGGTGGACAGAACTTCCTGTTCCAGCCTAGTACCACCTGGCCTCAGGTGAAATGGACTATTGAGCTGCAGTGGAGGGGCAGCCAAAATCAAGGACCATTTCTGCCCCAAATAATAATTCTGCTCTTCATGAAATTTTCCTTTAGACCCCAAATTTCTCTAGCATTGCAGGTAGGGAGATACTGAGGCCCTTTCCGCATGAGGAAATTAAGACAGGCCAATGCGTCTTGTAAAAGACATCGTCTGCACCTTGGAGCGAACTAGGTTCGGATTATTTACCTTCATTCCGCACCTAAGTCCAATTAAATGCACCCCCAGGTGGTCCTCGAGTGTGCTATTTGAAAAACGGAAGAAGCCGGTTTTTCAGTTTTCCAGATCATGCCAGTTTGTACTTTTGCAGTAGTGCAGATGCACACATTTGCACCAATGTGAACTGGTGATCAGCAGAGGGTGGGCTGTGGGCGTGGTCAGCTTCAGCGGTTGGTCCGGCCCAGCAAACGACAGGAAGCCGCCCTTTTCTGATCCTCATACTGCAGATCTGTGACCTTGCACTGCTTCGAATCAGCGTGGAACATACAGAGTAGCCCTGTGGAAGGACATAAGGGAAAGTCCACCTTGTTTCGAGCCAAGAAGAACCGGTAAGAAACAGCACAAAGCGATTCACTAGGCTTGTGCGGAAAGGGCCTGAGAATAATTTTCATCTAGAACTCTGATATTTGCTGTGTTTCATACTTCATCACCTGGCCTGCCTCTTTTCAAAATTTCATGGAGAGGCAAAATTCTTATTTGAGAGGGGCAATGGCTTCATTTTACCTCCCTCTCCTTCAGCTTCGCCCCTACCTTTGCCAATGCTGAAGTAAGATTCAGCAGCCAGTCTTGTCAGCTTCTGCAGGTAGAATGGGACAGGTGCCATCTTTTCTTTCATTCAAGGCATGAATGGATCAGCCCTGAAATGAGCCGATTGCAATGTGATATTCATAGGACTGTTCTTGATATAGAGCCTTATTACAGTATACTGTTACAGTACAGTACAGTACTGCTTATGGCAACATCCTTTGGAATCCTGGCTTTTGCAGTTTAGGGAGGGGCATTTACATTTCTCAGCCAGAGAGCTCTTTGGTCGTAGTAAACTACAAACTCCAGAATTCCACAGATGTTGCAAGTTGAATTATAGCACTATAACTATAGTGCTGTAGTAAGATAAGGCTTATATATTAAAAATGCTCTAATATAGCAGTACCTTGAAGGTATATAACATAACTACTGAAAACATTGTAAAACAGCAAAAACATCACAAATGTGAAACCCCCCAATGTACTGCTCATTGATTCTAGTTCCCAGAAAAACAGGTCTTAAATCTGTGTATTACAACAGTTCTGAACGAGGCTTGGGTTGGGTACTGATAAATGTCCAGGTGGAAATAATTTTAGCCAGAATCCAGATGCCTTTCTCAATGTGCCAGCTTTAACTCTCCTTATCTTTTGTGCAATGAGGGGAAAGGCTGGAGTTCAACTAATATGAATTACTGTGGAGAATTTTTTCCCAGTTGATTTTTTTCTTATTTGTTCTGTAACTTGCAAAGTTTGTCTGCAAAACCAATATTCTTTGCTTCTAAACATGAATTTCACAAAAAAGAATGTGAAGAACCACCAAAGGAACTGAGGAGTAGATAGTAGTATCTTTAGAATACCTACAGCACAGGTTGGATCTTTTGACTGTATGGCAATATAGTTTATGCAATATTTTACTTGTTATTTTTGTTTGCTTTCAAGTCATTTTTGACTAATGACTGCCCTAGGGTGAACCTATTATGGGGTTTTCTTGGCAAGATTTGTTCTAAAGGGTTTGCATTTGCCTTCCTCTGAGGCTGAGAGAGTATAACTTACCCAAGGTCACCCAGTGGGTTTCCATGGCCCAGTGGGGATTCAAACCCCGGTCTCCAGAATCATAGTCCAATGCTCAAGCCACTACATCATGCTGGCTCTCACAGTTATTTTATAGTTTGTTTGTTTTCAAAATAAGAAATGAGATCCAGTCCTAATTATCTAGGATAGAAGTCATTTATCACAAAGGATTCAAACCCCAGTCCAGGGATTCTTGCATGTTATGGCATTTGCATTGCATTTTTGACAACACTGGGCACTTATTGGGAAAAGATTGGCTAAAAAAGGGACTGGATAGATTCCATCCCCACCCAAGAGCGAAGACTATTTGGGCATGTTCCTATCTATCTGACACTATCCCTGGCAGTATGAGAAAATTGGAAATAAGCCACTGGTTACAAGGCAGATTTCTTATTCTCCTTCTGTTCTCTTGAACTTGGTTTATATTAGGTTTGATTTTATCCTGGCATGGGTACAGAAACTCTTTTTAATACCTTGAAGAATGCTCATTTGGGTACAGAAACCGTTTTCAGTGCTTTGCAGAATGCTGTGGTGATATGAGGCATAGAAACCTCGTGATTAGGAGGAAAAGGGCTCCCTCGGGGGCTTTTGGTTTAGGAACCAAGCTTACCTCTTTGTACCAGTTCTGCTGCTTTCCAAGGTACAGGTTTCAGAAGGTAATTCTGGGTTGGTATTCCTTCTCCCTGTGGAAAAGGTTACACAGACCTCCTCAGAGGCCACTTAACAATGTAGATGTTAGTAATTTAGGAAACAAAACTATGGCCGTTTCTGCACGGCGTCGCTAAAAAGTGATGCCTCAGGTTGTAGTCTTTTCAGCGGCTGCGATTCCACACAGCATCATAGCCATCCAGTAGCTGTCCTGTCTGTGAGCATCTCTAGAATGCTGTATTTCAATTCTGGAGTTTTTCTGGAGTTGAAATACAGCTTTCTAGTGACACTTGCAGATGAGCCAGCGACTGAATGGCTACGACGTTGTGTCAAATCGCAGCCCCTGAAATGATGACAACCTGCAGGTTTGTATTTTAGCGATGCTGTCAGTGGTGGACCGCCCCTTAACAGTACCCAGGGCAAGGGGCTGGAGTGAGAGGAGGTGGGCAGGGTGAGTGGCAGGCAGAAGTGGGTGTTGCAAGTGGCAGAAGTGGGTGAGGCAAATGGCAGCAGGTGGAGAGGGATGAGTGGTGGTGAGCAGGGTGAGTGGCAGTGGGCAGGGGAAGAACACAGGTGGAAGTGGATGGGGAGAGCGACACTGGGGGGTGAGGTGAGCAGCAGCAGGTAGAGGAGGGGCAAGTGGAGGTGGGCAGGGCGAGCTGTGGGTGGAAGTGGACAGGGCAATTGGCACCTCTGGGGTGGGGCAGGAGAGGGGCAAGTGGAAGTGGGTGGGTTGAGTGGCTGGCAGAAGTGGGTGGGGCGAGCGGTGGGAGTGGGCATAGTGAGTGGCAGCGGGCAGAGAGCAGGTGAGTGGAGGTGGGTGGGGCAAGGAGAAGTGGGTGGAGCAAGCAGCGGGCAGAGGAGGGGTGAGTGGAGATGGATGGGGCAAGTGATGGATGGAAGTGGGCAGGGCAAGTGGCAGTGGGGGTGGGGCCAACAGTGGGCAGAGGTGGGTGGGTCAAGCAGTGGTGGGGGGCACCCCCTGATATTGGCACCCAGGGCACATGCCCTAGTTGCCCCAGTTGCCCCAGTTGCCCCAGCCTAGATCCGCCTCTGGATGCTGTCTGGAAATGGCCTAAATGAATCAATTAGAAAGTCTCCCAATGTATGGAGTGTGGCAGGGGTGTATTTTCGGAGAGGGACTAAAATGAAAGCTTAACATCTCCAAAATAAAAATTCTGCTCCTCAAATAATTTTTTTTCATCAGTCTCCAAATTTCTAGCATTGTAGAGAATGAAACATTGAAAATTGTTTATACCTAGAATCTTTATACTTGCTGTGTACTCATTTTATACCTCTCCCCGTGGCTACACACCCAGTGTTGATGGCAGTACCCATTTGCTGCTGATATGCAACTCTGTTACTTTAGATCTAAAGGCAAGTGAACCCCTGAATGATTGTTTGAAATCAGTAGTGAACTGTAGTGAATGAACATAAATGTGAATGAACATAAATGTCAGCTGGACAAAAAGACCACATTCCCCTGTAATGAGGAAAGCTTCTAATCTGAGGGCACTCAGATTAGCCATGAGTTGTGCTTTTTCTGTGGTGGCTCTGGACCTGTTGAATGAATGCCCTCACTTAGGAAGTACTTTTTCGCCCCTCACTTATCTATTTTTTAATAAATGTATAATATAAATTTAAGGAGACTTCTGTTTTGTATATTTGTAAACTATGAAATGAAAAATGAACAGTTTACAAATATTTTACAAAATGTACAAAATTAACAGTATACCTTCCTTAGCCATCTGGTAGGTAGGCTGCTGATTATTATTGCAAAAAACTGTTCTGTACCTTTGATAGTAAGTTTTAACCTTTGCCAAACTGTAGTTTTGAGAATACTTCCACTGAGAAATAATACACACACACACACACACACTGCATAAATATAATTAATAAATGTGGGAGCTTTCATTGCAATTTTTTTTTTTTTTGCCAGAATCACTCACATTAGGACAAAGGCAGGGTATAAATAAAATAAACTAAATAAAATTTTTGAGAGGAGTTGTTGGATTCTGTTTCACAATAACATCACCCTGCTCTTTCCAAAACCTTCAGGATCATTTCAAAGGCTGAAAGTTGGATTTTATAATGAAAACTTCAGTAGAACCAACTGTTATTCACACCCCAATAAGCAAACCAGTCTGTGCTCAAACTAAAATATAATGGATTGGTTTCCTTTCATTGACTATTTAGACAATTTCGGGTTTTTTTCCAGCAAATTTCCAACTGATCATATCCTTAAATTTGCAAACTCCTTTCTGATGATTCATTTGTGCTTGAGACAGTAATCTAAATGAAAATGAAAAGAAGAATACACTCTTTAAATTTTGTCAAAAAGAAAACTGGATAGGTAATACCTTTCTCCCCTAAGAGATAACCCTGAAGCCTGTTTTTAAGTTGCCCTCATAAAATATTCTAGACTGAGACTGATTCAGAGAAACACTTCAACATGTTCAAATGTCTGGGGACCAATGACTAATCAGGAGGATTCTCTTCAGGAATGACACAAGAAAATTCCTACTGGATTGAAGGGTGAGTTTAGCCCAGCATCCTGGGGAAGTTTACAATGAGATATATCTTGGAATTCCAGAAGTGCTGCATGAGGGCAAACTGATGTAAAGATTTGGAACTAGAAAAAAAAAGTGAGTACAATAACTGCATAATGGTTGCCAGTCTTCTGACATGGATGAAGAAAAATGACTATTTGGAGCAATATAACAGTGCAGGGTTGCTTCTTTGTTTGTTTAGAATATTCTTTAGAATAACATAAACTGGGTTAGCTCAGAACATGGTCTTTCATTGCCCCAACCTCATTTCACCCAATATTTTGTTTGCATTACAAGCTATGAATAGTGAATGTGCTGATTGATTACCAGAATGCAAATTCCTACTCATAACTTTTTTACGTGGTTTACATGGACCAGAGGTGTGTGCTTTATAAAGTTTGACTGAAAGTAAATCAGGTATGTAAAATTACGCCTACAGTTTGGAAGATGCTCTAAACATTTGATTTGTGTAATGAACTGAGCTGGCAATAATCCACAGACACTTTTTGGCATATCTAAACCTGGGTTACTAGGTTTGTGTTGAATTGTGTTTTATTCATAGTTTCTTTTTGTATTTTAGATAGATATTTAATAAAAGGTAAAAACTGTGGCCAAGTAATGCTCACACTGCCCTACCATGAACCCAGATCTCAGTTGCCCCATCACTATCAACCTGTTTGAATGCAATAGGGAACCACAGTCTCAAAAAAAAAAAGAAGAAAAAAAAAGACAAATCATTTTGGCCCTTTCCACATGGGGTTAAAAAACAGTGTAGATCGACCTCCACGGAGGTCGTCTACACCGTTACGCGAATTGGGGTGGATTACTCTCAAGTAAATCCACACCGCAATCCGCGGTCTGGCGCCCACAAGTGACGGTGCCGCGTGCTTTTGAAAAACCACGTTTTATGTGGTTTTTCAAAGGCACTGGGCGTCCAGCCCCGTCGCAGCGGCCATATGGATTTACGGATGCGCAAAAGGGCGTCCCTGCAGATCAGGCAGGGGGCGGGATTTCTGGCTGGCGGGCTTCTCTGATTGGTGGAGAGGCTCCGCCAGTCAAAATCTGCCATTTTGGGCGCTGCTGGGTGCCGAGGATGCCGCGGGATGCTGCTGCATGTAGAGCAGCGAAATGCTCTCCTTCGTGCGGTGACGGAACGAGGTAAGCCCACATTTTAGCGTGGCTTTCCCCGTCTCCCCGCCTGCGTGTGGAAAGGGCCTTTGAAGCAAACAACTGTTCTCTAATATTCTTTTAGTGTTGAACTCGCCATTTTCTCTTTCATGGTAGAATCTCTTCAAAGACTGTCAAATTTTGAATGAGAAGGGCAGAAATAACTTTTACAGTATGGCATTGGTAGCATAGAAAGCAGTCACTTAGATATGGTTTCTTTTTCATCTGTTTTCACCAAAAACAGGCACAAAAATGGCAGTCAGAAGTATTTAGTGTTTTCACACTGTGATTTAATGAAGTATGGTTTTATTTTGCCTTTCCTGGATGTTGTGTCAGAAATTCTGACACGCTAAGCATATGCTGTTAATGTTTCTTTGCCAATGATTGACAAGTAATATACAGCATGTGGTGCTGGTGGTGGTATATGTGTCATAACTTGTTTTTTCCATTTTTGGCCCATGTGAACGTAGCCCAGAACAGGAGTTGTCTGTTCTAGAAGGAATCTCATCAGAAAGCCTCAGGAAGTATTGCTTATCTTGCTGCCAAATACTCTAGCACAAAGAACTGATACTTTACATATCAGCTAAGCTGAGGCAGGCCCATACCACAAAAATCTCTGGTGTTTGGTTTCTAAATTCAAACCCTGAAAATGTATTAACCTTTTACTTTCAGATTTACTTTCTTCTGCTGGAAACCCAAACACAGATCTTAAAAACAGATCTAGTTCATTCACCATTGCACTCTCTGCAAGGATTGCTATATTATTCCACTGGGCAGGTTTTACCTGGAATCTAGACATTCCACCAAGCACCTCTTTGTAACTTTACCGGACCAAATTCTAAGTATTCATTTTAAAAGTGCAAGTCCCAAGTTCTTGCTGGGGCTGAAAAAATCTAATCAAATTGGCCAATTATATAGTACCTGATTGGAAAGTATGAATAGATTCCTGCCCTTCTTTCTCAGCTTGACCTAACTTACTGGGTTGTTTATTGTGAAGTAAAGAGCCAATGAAAAAAACTATAGTAATATGATGAGAATATCTTGAGAAGCATTTATGCATGACAAAATATAATTATTAGTACTACTGCTATTATTTTGTACTATGTTAGTAAATGTACATAGCCATTTTACATGGTTTATACTTCCCAGTTAATCTCCACAACAACCCCATAAGGGTTTAAGTAGTTTTTTCAAAGGCAGTATATAATTTGAGATAAGAAAGCAAGTGTGGTATAGTTTGAGCATTTGACCATGACCCTGGAGAACAGGGTTTGATTCCCTGCTTGGCCGTGGAAATCCACTGGGTGACCCTGGGCATGTCACACACTCTCAGCCCCCAGGAAACCCAATGATAGGTTCATCTTAGAATCACCTTAAGTCAGAAACAACTTGAAGGCACACACCAACAACAAACTTAGTTCCATGACTAAGCAGGAGTTTGACCTTCAGCCTCCTTTTTCCAAGTCTAGCACACGATACTGTAACCATTACATTACATCGGCTCTCTTAGATCAGAGGTTACCATAGTACCAGAATTGAAAGATACTAGCAGGAAAAGAATCCAAAAATAAATGTACTTAATTTTATATTATACAAATAGTATTCCAATTAGACGCCTAGACTTGAAGAACTGAATTATGGCAACCCCATTTCTTGCCTCTCCACACCAAGATTACAGAAACTGTTAATTAAGGGAGGCTATTTTCTCACTGAGCAAAAAAATGAATGAAGAGGGACTGAGGCTGAGAAAGAAAAGTCTAGTGCTCTTTGCTTTACCTCTGTGCTAAAAGATCGCCTGTTTATAGAAGTCTGGAAAGTACTACTAGGTCCCCATTCTAGGTTTACTAGAATCCTGAAGAGGTCCACTTCTGGGAGCAGAAGTTGTCATTTTATATTTCTATTGTGGCAATTGGCCTCCAATTTATTTCAATTTCATTGGGGACACTCTGGCAAAAACACACTTTCATAAAACTTTTAAGATTTCTGTATGAAACAGCTTGCATTCTCAGTTTCCCTTGAGCACAGTATACCAACCCTAGTGAAGACATTAATTGTTCTTGTGAAATCCGTCTGAAACAACAAATGGCAAATTACTGCAAACATTCAGACATTACCATTTTCCAGGACTATTAAGGTAAATATTTCCTTTTCAAAAGATGCTGTTACTTTCTATTCATTGTACTGGTAAAGGCACTTGTTTAATCAAGGGGTTGTAATTTAAAAACCACTGAACAGTTTTGGAAATGTATCACAGATGTTCAACTGAGCTAGCAGTTGCAGCATTGCATTGAAGGTCAGAAGGTGAAAACCTTTAGTATCCTCTAATATACTTGGTGCCCCAGTCTTCAAATGAAGTCATCTGCTTCTAATGATTTTGGTTCAGTTTTTGTCAAGACAGAAACCAGCATGGCTTCCCTATATTGTGAATGTAGTTGATGAGAAAGGACAATGGTAACATTAACTTTTCACTCAACCATGCTAAATGGAAATGAAATCTTAGAGAATGCCACTCAGAATGATACCTACCCACCCACTCTGAACTCAATTTAACTAAAAAATGTGGAAAAACGAGGTTGATAGATGGAACAGATAAACATGAAGTTATGGTACTACTTGTCTTACTTTTTTTGTTTGTGGATATTCCCCAAGGGTGGAACAGATTTTTTTTTAAATGTCCAAGGCATAATAGTTCTGTTGAGCTGTGTTCTTGATTTGTGCATATTGCTTTATCTCTATCTAATGCAGAAAAATACAGTGCAGTCCTGTAGAATTTTAAAAGTAATCCCCCTAAATGCTTACTTTCTGTGAAGCACATTCCTGTGACTATCCAGCACTGAATTTTAATCAGAGACAATCACTTATAGCAAAGCTCCAGATATCGCTGTTCTCCAGTTCTTGTCAGCGCTAGCTAGCCTAGCCAATGGTGAGGCATAGTGGGAGCAATAATTTGTCAACAGTTCAATTTATAGAAAAGGCAGAGTAAAATTGCAGTTTAATATATGCCCCAAGTCATATGCAGTCATGTCCTTATGGATATTTCTAAAGGGCAAAGGCCATCTCTCTGAGCACATATAGATAAGCCCTAGCATCACTTTGTTCCAACATTGAAGGGATGTGGGACATAAGATCCCACCAAGAAAATACCATTGTCCCACCCTGTTAACTCAGTGCTATCCTCTGTGAGAAACCCTACTTATATTCCTGCTGCCGTCACATGTAACCTTCTGTACTTATTTGAGTTCCTTTGCTGCCACAACCTGTGGTAACCTTATTCTGGTTATGTAAGCTGCTGCCATGAACTATGAATCTTCATCTTAACCAGTTGTTGCTACTTCTTTTAACAACCACCTTTTCAAGGCTTCATGTGAGATTTCTTTACTACAATCCTGCCACTGGTCATCAAGGATGACTACCCCACTTGAATTTCTGCTGCCACGACAGACACTGATGTGTATGGCTTCATAACCAAATATCGTCCACCTAACAACAGTGAAGCAACCTAAGAGGAATGTGTGTATGTTAACAAAAGAATTTATTAAACTGAAGATAATGAAAGTATTCATACTACTTATTGTTCAGGAAGATATTGTTACATGAAGTATTCATTACTTAATCCTGTATTCTAAATAGCCTACTACAACCATGTCTCACAGACTATACCCACTGCCCTAATTAAACTTGGAACTGGCCTAACTCTTGTAATTCTCTGTTCTAAACTCAGACTGTTCTTTAACTAAACTCATTGCTACAGGTACCCTCCACACCAGGCATTTTCCCATCCTCTTCAAACCCTCAGCCAATCAGCATTCACTTCTACATTCTATACTTTCACCCCTCCCAACAGACCACCTACCTTATTCTATTTAATACCAACAAGACACAAATATACCTTACCTTGCTGCATATAATATATACTCATAAATATGTTTCTGCAGGTGGAAAACATCATATCTTCTCCACTGAAGTCCTTGCTGCATCAGCACAACATGACCACAGCACCAATAATCTCTTGTTCAATAGCAATAGCAGCAATAGCATGTGTATTTCTATACTGCTTATCAGCTAAGTGCTCTCTAAGTGGTTTACAATGTTTTAGCTGACCTGCAGAAGGATAGAAGGCTGAGTCAACCTAGAGCCCAGCAGGATCAAACTCACAACCTTGTGGCTGCAGTACCAGCATTTAACCACTGCCCCACTAGGGCTCCACCACCATCACCTGCAGTCCTCCCAATGTTGATAGACAACAACCCTCAGTACTCCTGACCACAGTCTATAAATTGACACTGCTGGTGAGTTGAAACAACCTTTTATGGGCAGGATTGTGCTCATATTTTCAATCACTTAAGTTCCAGGAGTGCTGGATAATCTAAGAAATACCCTGTTTTATTCAGTAAATATAACAACAGCAATGAAGTGCAATGTGGACATCCTCTTTTTGTTTTTACATTGTGACAAGGCTGTGTGTAATATCTAAGGAGAGCTGTCGTAGTATATGGTCATATAAGGCATGGATATGGGAGAAAGAATGAATGCTGAAGCAAAGAAGAACATGCAGCTGTTCACCTGTTTGCTTTTCAACCAGGATCACTACAAACAAAATTACCAATGTAGCCAATTTTGCATTGTTGTTGTACTTTTGGCTGCAATGCGGGAAGTTTTTAAAATCTTCCTTGAAAGCCTTGTGAGATTTCATGTCCAATTTACCAGACTTAAGAGCTTTGGAAAGTTTGATTATGGTTCAGATAAGCATCTGCAATTTTGTGTGCTTATTAGCTCTGGGGGAACCTATGGAGTTAGTCTTACACTGACTACACAGATGGAGTTTTGTGTATCTTTGCAGTGGAATTTTGTCTGGGGCTGAGTCAGTGAAGAAGTTGGAAGACTAACTAATGCTCTTTGCTAAAATCTCAATTCTTTCCTTCTAGCTCAGGGATGGGTAGTTGTGGCCCTCTAGATTATTCTTTGCCTACAGCTCCCAACAGCGTTAGCCAGCTTAATAAGCGGTGAAGGTAACTGCAGTCCAAAAACAATTGGAGGATAACAGTTGCCCACCCTTGTTCTACCTGATGTTGCTCTGATGTAACTGGTGAACTGTGTAATTCAAGACTAAGGCTCCATTTGGCCATTTGTAACTTTCATATAATCAAGGAAGTACAGTAGTAAATTTCTGCCATGTTGACCAAGAGCTGCAGTTGCTCTGCACGGTAGCAGCTACTGTTACACATTTCTGCTCCACTTAACTATCAACAGTAGCCAGAGGTGCCACTGATTTTTGGTTCTCTGATGCTCCTGCTTACCTTCTAGTGGGCTACTCAGCTGCTAGAGTGTTTATGTGAAAGTAGCAGGCAACACATTGGCAGCTTTCAGTATTTCACTCATGGGAGAGAGCCTCTTCACTCATCTCATACATTCAGAAACAAAAGTGGTTCCTCCTCTTGTTTAGTGTTATTATAGTAGGCCCTCCACATTCACTAGGATTAGGGGCACAGGACCCTTGCAAAAGTGAAAAATCGCAAATATCAAAATGTGTATATGTGTGTGTGTGTGTGTGTGTCTGGGAAGGGGGCTGAGGCATGGGAGGGGGGAGGGGAGAGTGGGCCAGGCCAGGGAAAGGATGGGGTTGGCACAGTGGCTCTATATTTCCTCTCTCTTGCCCATCTTCTTACTTGAGTATATGTGGGGCATTGGGAGAGGGTTTGCGGTACTGAGAAATCGGGCCACAAGCTGTGCTGAGCTGGCCAGGCAGTGGCTGGTGGAGGAGAAAGAGGAATGGAGGCAAGTTTTTAAAGAGATGCACAGCCTGATTGGAGCTACCAAGAGGAAAGGTTCCCCCAGACAAAAAAGTGCCTGAGGTGGTGGGGGTCAGGGGTTGGAGAAACTTTCAAATAATCAAATCCATGAATGTCAAACCTGCAAATGTGGAGGGGTGACTGTAATAGCTTTCAAGTCAGCTTTGACTTATGGTACAAAAGTCTCAGTCATCATCAACCCTGCACATATGTCTCACAAGTTTAGAGCCATGGTTTCCTTGACTGAATCAATCTGTGGGAGTCAAATCTGTTGTAGGTAGCCGCTAATGCCTTTGTAATACCAGTAGCTATTAGTCCAGTCTCTGCCTTCATTTTAGACTTTATTTTCATGATTAGCAACGTGTTGTTGTTGTTGTTGTTGTTGTTGCGTGCCCTCAAGTCATTTCCAACTTCAGGTGACCCTAAGGTGAGCCTATCACTGAGTTTTGTGGAGTTGAGAGTGTGTGATGCACTCAAGGTCACCCAGTGGGTTTCCATGGCCAAATGGGAAATTGAACCCTGGTCTCCAGGATTGTAATCAAACATTAAAATCACTAGATCATTCTGGCTTTCATTAGTAACCTACATATAGCATATTGAGGAAAGAGGGAAAAGTTGCCATCTTACCATTCCCATGCTTGATTCTGTAGATACATACAGATGAACAACAGTTGGAATGTCTACTCCATGAGTTGTTTTCCTAACTCCAAAATGTTTGTATTCATGTTTTAATGTGTGTCTGTGTGTGTGTCTGTGTATTTTATGCATGCAGTGAAATTGTTTCAGGGGTTGAGTTTGGACTGGGGTTTTAGAATAGGTCCTTAGAGGAGTCTCAGGAGAGATTTGTCTGTTAACAGGTGGTGTGGCTGCAATAGCCCAAGCTGTTACCTCTGAATTCCTGTTGCATTTTAAACCAAGGGCTGGAGGTGGTGTTTTTTCCTCTTACTCCTGGGACTTTCTGATACAGGCAGAGCTTGACAGTCATGTCTGTCTCTTGGACAGACCCACTGATGATACTGTCAATGTGGATGTGGCTATCACCAAGGAGATCTTCCTTCCTTCATTACAGAGAGGGGAGAAATTCCACCCACACCAGTCTTGTAGGGATGGGGGAGGTTTGCCCTGGGTAGCAATTTTTGGGGGGTGTCCCAGCTCGTAGCCCTGCCCCTGCTTGACTTAGCCCTGCTGCTTTGCACCCTTGCATTGTGGCCATGCCCCCATGCGCCGTAGCCCCGCCCCCACCCCCTTCACGCACTCCATGCTCTGCCACTGGCCCACACCACACTTCAAGCAAAAGAAGAAGCAAAAAGAGAGGGACAAAACCCCAGGAATGAATGAGCCCTGATTACATGTGAGAACAACCGCTACCAGGAAAACTAGAATAGCAATGCTGTCTGTCTGGAGGAGCCCTGAGGCAAAAAAGCAAATGTTGCCAGAGGAACCTAGGAATAGGAGCAGGGTGAGTAGTGCTCTAGTAATTTCCTTTACAGCAGGGTGGTGATGATCTAGAGGCTGCCATTGTGGCAGCTGGAATTAATGTTGTGTCACTGTTTTGTGTCCTGAAGGTGAAGTCAATACACTGTGTGAAGATGAGTGAGAGGACCTTCTCAGCCCTGGCACCCCATCTGTGGAACACCCTCCCTTTCAAAGCCTGATTGACTTCAAGACCAAGGCCATTTCTGCACTAGCCTGTTATAGTGCAATGATTCCACTTTCAACATCCTCTGGAATCCTGGGGTTTGCAGTTTCGGGAGGGGCCACTTGGAGATTCCAGAGGATGATGAAAGTGGAATCCAGAGGATGATGAAAGTGGAATCATTGCACTATAACAGGCTAGTGCAGAAATGGCCTAACTTCTTTAAGTGCCAAGTAAAGACATGGTGGTTTATTAAAGCCTTTGTAGATTAAGTGGTTCACTCCTTACTGTAGTTTTAAACTGTTTTAAGCTTTTCAACTTGTTTCAATTGTTAACGTGTTTAATATGCTTGTAGGGTGTTTAAATTATCTTTATTGTTTTCAATTGCTTTAATCTGTTTATATTGATTATACCTGTACTCTACCTGAGATCTTATGATACAGAGTGAGATAGAATTATTTTAATATTTTTATAAAACATTAGATGGTAGAGTAATAAGGAAGAGTGGAAAAATTTTGTCAATAGATGCTCCTATGATTGTGTTGGGAATGAGAGCCAAGCACCTATGTTTGGAATGAAGCGGCCACATTTATTTACATTTGTGTACAACAATTCATGATTGAGAGGGGAGACCAATACCTGATTGCTAATCCAATTTATATTTATTATTCCATTGCCTTCAGGACCAGCTTGCCCCTCTGGCTCAACGTAGGGCCAGTGGTGGCCAATTGGTGAGAATGGATAGGAGGTTAGTCACCAAGGCTCCATTCCCAGTTGCTCAAAACTGATAAGTGTTTCTCAGCAACCTCCCCCAACTGTCACCATTCCTGGACCTTATCACCCTCCAATTTATTTATTGGTTTTCCTTTTCTGACCATACTACCTGCCCATTGTGAAAGATGTCGTGTATTTAAGTACAGAATTACATAAAACATAGCAAATAAACCCAACAAAACCAACATAATCCATCTCATGGAAAATATTTGGAGAAAATGAAAAACATCCCCACAATGACACGAAAAATTCCTTCTTTGCCCCAGAAAGCAACCAGCCAAAGCCCAGAGATACCTAGTCCACACCAGATGGCATGTGGATGCAGCTCTATTGGCCAAAACAACGCCAACGCAAGGGCACAGATCTCATTTAAGACCTAAGGTCTCACAAGACAAACTCTCTCATGAGATCACAAGCCCAATCTCTTGGGGCCCTTGAAGGATCATGAGACTTGGCCTGTTCCCAAGTCTCATGATGGATGCAGCAGCAGCAGCAGCCGCCATTGCCAGACTTTCTCCTTCTCCATTTGACCATGCAAGCAATTTGCCTCCGTCTGAGTGCTGGCTAGCTCACCACAATGGAGCTCCTACAGTAATGCACTGGGGAGTGGGAAGCAAACTCAGTGAACGAGGCAGGGAAATAGCACTTCAGCAGCCTTGTCTAAAACTATTCTATGACTCTGATTGCCCCTCACCTGGGTCTTCTTACCATCAGTTTTTGCACCCTTGTTTCCTACCATTTTCTTCTCTTCTGGGTTGCTGATTGCTGTTCTCCTTCTTCCTTCTCAATTATGAATCTGTGCAGCTGTTTCTGTTTGCAAAGCTCTGTCTCAAAGACTGAATGAATCCACCATGAAATAAATAAGAGAAACCAAGGTGCGTGAGCACAATTCATCAACATGATTTGGCACAAGTTACTGGGTCTATGTCACAGAGTTTGGGTCAAATCAATTTTTCACTAATGTAACTCTGCACAGATTTCTGCTGCTGCACTGCAATGCTATGCATATATTTTTCCAAGTAAGTAGCTTTATGTTCCTTGGGACTTATAGCCTAAATGCATGTTTGTGGAGCATTTAACTAACATTTGAACGTTAATGGGGCTTTATAAATCTGCCTTTGGCTATAGTCAAATAATAAAATCTGTCTCTGCCTATTTAGAGGGTGGTGCCTAGAATCTGATGTGTCAATCCAATGATCATTGGATGGGTTCTCTCCAAATCTCTGGGCAAGCAAGTACCTTGATTGGGAGATATTTCTGAAATTTTCCATGATTTCCTCTAGCCACTGAAAATGAACCAATGTATTTTCATAGTCATTTGGTCCTCCTTATAGTATATCCATATTATGTCTTGTATTATTAGTGCCTGACCTCTCTCTCCTTGCCCCACTTTTTGATACCAGTGTTTAATATAAAAACTATGAACTAAAAATGTCACAATTACTGTTATAAACCTCCTTGGCGATCTATGGCTACTGCTGTCAGTTTTACTGTCTTGTGGTGAGCTACCAGCTGAAGGCCACATAGATGCAATTATCTTTAAGTTTTAGCTAGAGCTAAACTGCCAGCTTTTTACCTCAATGTGTTAATAGTTGTGCATGCCAAATGACTGTAAAAGACAGAAGACAATCACAATTACTCATCTGTGTTACAGTTGAATAAACTTTTATCTCAATGTTCTTATTCTCCACATGCTACTATTGGATAGTTTTGTCCTCTTTCCAGATCTTCTGAAAATACATTCCCCAAACAGGCCAACCCTATTCTGCTGTTCATAGGTATTGCCATTTTGTCCGTTTAAGGATCAGCACACACTTCAGAACATCATTAATAAAGGGAACAGTTATATAAACATTTCTTGAAATTAAGGGAGTTCAGAGTTTTGTTTTTAGTTAATAAGCCTATGCTCCCCCCCATTCTTTAACACACTGATTTCACTGAAGGAAGAATACTAAAAAGTAAACTGTCAGGGTCAGATTTATATAAGTTCCATAGTTACCCATAGAGATGCCTATGGATTTCTCCTGGTTGTTGGACACATTTGTAGAAGGGATTAAACTCAAAAAGTCTTCTGAATTTCCTAGTCATGCCTGAAAATGTTCCCCTCCCCAAATTTCTCCCAATAAATAAACAGCCTGTCCTTGAGGATGGCCATAGGAATATATTGGACTGATATGAACAGCCCACAGTAATGAGCAGGAGACCCATTATGGCTCACGGAAAACTGAGGCAGTTTCCCTCCTGGCCTGAACACTCCATGCTAACTCCATAGCATTGGTTTTTTCCTCCAGATAGCCATGAAAATCTGTTGTCCTCAGTGGTGTAGGGACCGGGTGTGTGTGTGAGGGAGGCTGTGTGCCCCGGGCAGCACTTTTTTGGAGATGCCGCTGCTCCTTGCCTGCCCCCTCCCGTGTACCATTGCCCTGCCCTGCCCATGTGCCTCCACCCCCACCTATCCCTGCCCCTACCCTGCTCACACCAAGCTATGCCACTGGTTGCCCTTCTGAATGGCCATAGGAAGGTACTGGACTGTTACTAGCAGGTGCATAGTGAATGTGAGGCTGTTAGTAACTATTATTGCTCCATGGTGCACCAAAGGATTGTTTTTTCAACCCTCTGGCCTTTCTGATTTTGTGCATTTCAACTGCCAGAATCCCTAGCCGTTGGCTATTGTGGCTGAGGCTTCTGAGACATTCGGAAGGCAAAACTTAAGAGCCACTGCTCTCAATATTTACCTGTAAACTGCCCAAGAAACCTGATGTTATAGAACCCATACAAAAATGGCCCCATAGGAATGTATTTGGATTGGCACTGGCAACTTCACGGGAAAGAATAAGTCCCCATTGTTGTTCTAACCCAGACTCTTACAAGTTAAGGACTCCAGGTAAATATTGCCTGTTCTCAGTGGTACAGTGTGTATCAGGTCTCTCTCTCTCCCAACTCACGCATGAAGTATCATTACACTGCTGTTTAGCATATGGATTATAATGCAAATAGTTGGGGGCCATTGTTGAGGCAGACATTTGTTGTTTGAATGTCTTTGGTCACAGAAATTGTCCTACTGAATAAAACAAAACAGAAACAGAGAAAGGCAACCCACTGTGTGTTTTTCTTAACTGAAATCAAATAACGGTCTGTTTTTTCAGCAGGTATAAGACTCAGCTGTGTGGCTTTGAAATTCTGAATTCTGAATGTTTCCTGGCTACTACTTATTTGCCAAAAGGCAGCCAGACATTGAAAAATAAAGTTCTCATGTGGAGATATCAGCAAGGATTCTCCTAAATTTAAATGTCTGTGAAGTTCTTCCAGTGTTGACTTAACAAGAACCAACTGTGTCTTTTTGCAAATGAATTCTGGAAGAAGATGTAAATCATACCAGACGCTATCTTAGTTCCTGAGAAGAGGCCCTTCAGTACCTTGCTGTTCTGCAGCTCTAGGCTGACTGAAGATTATGACTGTGAATATAGTGAGGATCCTAAAAGAACACCCTTATCATCATCAAACAACAACAACAATAACAATGTGATGATGATGATGATGATGTGTATTTTCAACAAAGAGTGGAACATCAACATTTACAATCAGGGACAAAGACAATAAACATAACAGTCCCCGATACCCCACCAGTCACTACCAGTCACCAATCTCAGCACCTTAAACACAACTAATGAATCAAAGAAGAAGGTCTTCAGCCCTTTATGAAAGCAGGTGAGATCCTCCTCCAGCTGGAGGTCCAAAGGAAGACTGTTCCACAAATGCAGAGCCAGATCTTGAAAAGCTTACAGCCTTGACAGAGCTGGGCACTTTGGTGGAACAAATAGTAATCCTTTGCTTGTAGATCTTAAATTCCTGGATGGAGCATACCATAATAACAAAGCCGCGAGGTACTGAGGGAGGTTAGAAGGCAAAGCCTTGAATACCAGAACCAAAAGTTTGAAACAGGCCCTGACGCAAACTGGTAGCCAGTGAATGGAGATGATTGTTGTTGTTGTTCTTCCTTCCATTGCTTCATAGGCTATTTCTGTACCACACTGTTATAGTGCTATTACCCGCTTTCAACCTCTTGTGGAATTCTGGAGTTTGTAGTTTACTGGGGCCAAAGAGCTCTCTAGCTGAGCATTCTAAATGCCACTCTCCCTAAACTGCAAACCCAGGATTCCATAGGATGTTGAAAGAGGAATAATAGAACTATAAGAGTGTAGTGCAGAAACGGTCATAGTATCCAACAACATATGCAACTACATATTTGCCTTTTTTGTGTGCGTGAAAGAAAGAACTTGAGACCTTAAAAGCTTGAAAGTGGAGAAACTGTTAGAATTGCCCATCCTTGAGGAATTTTTGCTTCATTTTATGTCTGTTGAGCTTTCAGAGCAATTCACATACATGAGAAGGAAATGGAAATGGCCAGTTTTCTCTAGGGTCAGTAGTGAATTCCTATAGTATGTATGAACAATCCACCTGCTTCTGAACAAAACGAGATGGCTCCTGCTTGGGTGGAGCTTTATGTATGTAGGGGAGCCACTTTATATGCACAGCAGTCACTTGACTGGAGGCTGAAGTACACTCACTTTCAAGTCGGGTTGCCAGGTGAAGAAATGGGCAAGGTTCTGTGCCTATAATAGTTGTGAGGAAGAGGAAATTTACGCAGATATTGCTTGTCATGAAAGTCCGTCTTCCAAAATTCCCTCTTCTTCACAACCACGAAAGGTACAAGAGCTCTTCAGAACCATTAAAGGTACAAGAATTTTTCACCTGGCAACCTTGCTTTGAAGAGGTAGCTGACAGCTATATCCTTTTTCAGCAACGTTCACGGTAGAGAAGAGGTTCTTAATCTCTGGTCCAGAGACCACCTCTAAGGCACCTATGAATCAACTTCAGGGAGTCAATGAAATGGGGTCCAAAATATGTTGTATCCTCTTTGAATACCCTCTTGTTACATCAAAATTTGTGTTTTACGTTTTCCAGTAGTGGGGCTCCACTGCTTTCATCAGATTCTCAGATCCAAAAAATGTTGAGAACTGCTGCTGTAGAACAAATCCTGATTTAATCAGGATCTCAACCAGGTGGGGTTTTGCACCCAATCTAGAGAAAATGCCCTGCTAATTTATACTATAAAGCTGTGACCCATTTTATTTAATGAATTATTGTGATGATGTTGGCATTGTAGGCCCACTCTGGTTTAGCACCACAGTAATTCCTGCTTTTTCCCATTTGTTGACTTTCTGGAACTAAAACAAACAAAGAAAAAATAGTAATAAGAAGCACCATCATGATCAGTACAGTCTCCGGGAGGCTCGTTGTTTTCTGGTATTCTGGGCTTAATTAGGAGATTCCATTTGCAATGGCATGACCTAATGGCGGCAAAAAAGAATATAGTTAACACATGGGACAGGTCTATGATGTGGCCTTCTGGAATGCAAGATCACAATCTGTTGATGGTGGTGGCGGCGGAGGAGATGAGGGGCACAGACCATCCTTGGAGACTAAAGTGGCAGACACAGGAAAGAGCTTTGTTTCCTCCACAGAAGTTTAGGAAGAGCTGGGTCGCATTTGATTTCAAAGCCTGACAGAGCGGCTGTGGCATTTGTTTCCAATTCGGCAGGAATGAGCATATGGTTTGAACAATTCTTTCGAGGTTCCTGGTGGGGGGAAGCATAACTCATCTCAGCTGGCTATGTTAGGAGATCAAATGACAGAAAAAATTTTCACTCAAAGCCCAGGGTATCCTTCTGGCAACCAGAGCTCTTGTACATCTTCTCAGGGCCGTTATTTTGTGCAGCCTAGACTCAGGTCTCTCTGCTGAATGGAAACTGCCTGCCTGCAAAACAATTTTACTGTTGCCAGATGTTGGCTCTCTGCCCGCTTTTACATAATTCAGCACTTTTCTTTGTTCAAGATGTTACAATTTAAAATGGTTTTAGAAGTTTTATTTTAAATGGCTTGGCAATACATATTTCTTATTCTTTTCTCCCCAGCTCAGACAGGCTTTTCCTCCACCCTATGTTGTGGATTTACTGTTGATGGCATAGGTTACTTCATATAACCAGCAATATCAAATGGGTCTTAATCCAACCATATTTTTTTGTGTATGTTGGAAAAAAACTCCAAAGGGTAAAATGGTACTTTATCCATCCTATTGATTCATCTCATCCCAAAATAATACTAGCTATGAATACCTGTGACAGGTAGATATCTTTTGACTATAATTTTTGTTTCCTACTCCTGGTTGGTCTGCATTTTGTTCTCCTTGCACACATATCACGAGTTCCTGTAGTTTGTACTTTCTTCTGGCACCTGCATGATGAACAGCTGAATGTGGGTAAAGTCATTTGGAAGGGCCTGGTCAGAATACTTCATCCTCAGAAAGATTTACAATCCCACTGCAATTTTATTTATTTTAAACCCCCCAAATATTTTGAACCTTAAGGTTTTTTTTTAATCAATCAGGTTGAAAAGTAAAATTCTTGAATTTAAAACTTGAACATAAATTAGTGACCATAACAAACACCACCACCACCAGTATAATCATCTTCATCATCTCTTAGATCATGATATTTATTTGTACAATGCTCCTCCACAGTAAAACCATGCTCAAAGCAGCTTACAGCAACATAATAAAAAGCAACACTTCAAGATAAATAACAATTACCACTCAAGATTTAATAGTCAAACACTAAGCTAGACATGTCATAGTCCTATACAAAACGATTAGATGATCTAGTAATAATTCACATTTTTTTGTTTTTGTTGTGTGCCTTCAAGTCATTTTCAACTTATGGCACACTTGGGCCTGAAAAAGCAAATAACCAAAAAGAAATCAAATTAGCAGCAAAAATAATATGTTGTATCCAAATCTAAATGTGATCCCAGCTACTGACCTAAGGAAGACACTGTTCTAGGTACCTTCAACTAGTCAGGATCTTGTCTTCCCAGACTAGGTGGAGATGGTACCAGGCAGAGGATCAGGGTCTGGACTTTTGAGCTAGATAGCCTTTAAGCTGGAATTTTCAACATTTGGTGTTGAAAAATATTAAAAGTCAATAAACAGTACTACATGGCCCAGGCCGTTCACACCACACAATTACATAACATCCAACATTTCACCAATGAAAACCAGGACACATGTGGCCAAACAATGTCAGAATGTGGTCCAGATGGCAAAAATTATTAATGAGGAACAGACAATATGAGACAGGCTGCAGCAGTTTGTTTTTGCCTGACTCAGCAAGGGAGGGCAAGATGTTGCCCCCTCCTCTCCTCCCTACTGAATTGAGCGCAAGCTACTTTTGCACTTTGAACTCAGTTGACAGCAACTGAAGTAAGCAGATGGAGAAGGCAGAAAGTGGGAAGAGGAGAAGAAACTGGGACATTTTAAAAGCAGCTGAAAAGGTAGAACAACAGATGATTAATTTGGACTGTCCCTGCCAAACTGGGACAGTTGGAGGATATGAAATTATCGTGCTATGATTCCACATTAACTACCATGACAATATTCTATGGCAGAGCTTTCCAAACTTTTCACATTGGTGACACGCTTTTTAGACATGCATCATTTCATGATACAGTAAGTGGAGGCGACCCCTCCACCAGAGCCTGGCCTGCCACTGTGGCCGCCCTCACCAGAATCTTCCTGGTCTACAGTGGCAGCGGCAGCAGTGGGAGAGGCAGCCCCTCCACCTGGCCTGGTCCACTGCCATTGCCCTCACCAGGATCTTCCTCGGCCCAGGATGGGGGCAGCAGTGCTAGCAGAGGCAACCCCTTCACCTGTTATGTTTGCGCAACACACCTACACATTGCAGCTGACACACTAATGTGTCACGACACATAGTTTGGAAAACTCTGTTCTATGGAATCCTGGGATTTGCAGTTTAGGGGAGGTATTGAGAATTCTCAGCCAGAGAACTATAGTGCCTCACCAAACTACAAACTTTAGGATTTGGAACCATGGCAATTTAAGTAGAAACATAGTCCTACAGTATTAAAATGTGAAAGAACCCTTCAATTGCTGTAGTTCAGGACAATGCACTCGATCTCTCTACTATAGAATTCTAAGGCCCTCATCAAGCTACGAAATACCAAGATTCTGCAGGATGGAGCAATGGCAGTTAAAATAATATCAGACTGCTACATCTATGTAGTATGGATAACTTCACACTTTTAGTGGCTCACCACAATTTGCAAAGGGACTTCGTCTCCTGAGATCCAGCAATTTCTGAAAATATGTTGAAACTCAGCCCACCTAAATTTTCTTTGTGGCTACATTGTTCTCCTAGCAGCAGAAATGTCTAAAACAGAGTTACGGTTGTATTAGTACTAAATTTACGCAACCACGTCAAATCCTGGAAATATAAATCCTAATCTGGAAACGAAATATGACCATAGACAATTGTCAGAAAACCAAGGGCAAGTAATAACTGATGTGTAAAAGCCTGTTTTCCCCCCCTCTTGGTTTATTCTAGACTTTCCTGGATCTAGTAAACAAACTCCCTGATTTTAGACCTTAAAATGCTGTCCTATTGATCCAGGTTCTTATAGACCAATATCTTTAATAAACCAAGATGCAAAAATTTTGACAGCAATAATGGCGAAGAGGTTAAATAAATTTATTTATAAATATATACATAAAGATCAATGTGGTTTTATTCAAGGAAGACAGATGGCAAATTTAATAGGGAAAACGATAAATAAAATAAATATAATGGATAGAGAAAAACAAAAAGCTGGAATTTTAGCGTTAGATATATTTAAAGCCTTTGATTGTGTGGAATGGCCGGCGTTAAAAACAATTTTAAATAAAATAGGATTAGGAGAAAGATTTAAAGGGTTAATAAATCAATTATATTCATATAATACATCTGTAGTGATGGTAAATGATGGATTTACAGATCAGATTCAAATAACAAGAGGAACAAGACAAGGATGTCCATTATCTCCAGTTTTATTTGCAATAGTTATAGAAATATTAGCGAATGTGATAAGAAATGATGAGAATTTGGAAGGAATTGGAGCTAAGGAGAAAAATAAAATAAGCTTATTTGCAGATGATACATTGTTGACAATTAAAGATCCGGTTGAAAAGTTAGATAGAATAGATAAACATTTAAAAGAGTTTGGGGAGAAGACAGGATTGAAAATAAATTGGGCCAAATCAGAAATAATGTTATTTAATTATACTAAAGAAGAAGTACAAAAATTTATAAGTAGTAAAAGAGGATTACTTAAAGTAAAAGAATCAATTAAATATTTAGGAATAGATATTACAAAAAATTTACAAGGACTACAAGAAAAAAATTTCAAGACATTAAGATTAGAAATTAAACGGAAATTAGAGGATTATAAAAATATAAAGTTATCGTGGTTTGGTAGAATAGCAGTGGTAAAAATGAAAATTTTACCTAAAATTAATTTTTTGTTTAGAATGTTACCAATAAAAGTATCAGAGGAAGAGTTAAAGGAGTGGCAAAAGATATTAAATAATTTTTGTAATGGAAATAAGAAATCGAGAATTAATAAGAAATATTGGTATAAAAGTCAAAAAGAAGGTGGCCTGGGACTTCCAAATTTAAAATGGTATTATTATGCAAATCAATTGAGATATATCATAGATGGAGTTTCAGGAAACGGTGATTTAGATTGGTTAGAGACAGAAGATAAGAATATTGAGATGAAATTAGAAAATATATTTTTTAGGAATTTTTCAAAGAAAGAAATGGAAAAAATAGAAAATCCTTTTATAAAAAATATAATAGAAATATGGAAGAAAAATAAAAGAAAATTGATACCGAATATATCAATATTAACTCCGATAGTAATGATGGAAAAATTTCCAATAAATTTAAGAGAAATAATAGAGAAAGAAATAAAAAAACAAAACATATATAGATTAAAAGATTGGATGAAAATAATGATAAATAAAGAAAGACTGAAAGAGAGATTGCAGGAAACTAAGATATCTTGGTTAAATTATATACAATTAGAGCAATGGACAAAGAGTATGAAAAGATATGTTAAGGATTTTAAAGAATATACTAAATTTGAACAAATTATTATTCAAAGAGAAAATATGCAAGAAAATGAAATATTAAAAGGTAGTATAAGTGAAATATATAAAATATTAGCAAAAGAACAAGAAGAGGATTATCTTAGAAAAATATGGGAGGAAGAGACAGTACAAACTATAGATATACAAGAATGGAGAAAAATTTGGGAACAACGCCATTTAAAAAAATTATCAATAAGAATAAAAGAGAATTATTATAAAATAGTTTGGAAATGGTACTTGACTCCAGCGAAATTAAATCAAATAGATGAGAAATATTCAAGATTGTGTTGGAGAGGATGTCAAGAAATTGGTACATATATGCATATGTGGTGGAATTGCAACAAGATAAAGGAATTTTGGCAAAAGGTTTTTAAAGAGATAAAAGAGATTATAGGATTAGAAATACCAGTATGTCCAAATATAGCGTTGTTGTCCATATATAATAAGGTAGAGTGTACTCAGGCAAAGAAAGAATTAATAACAAATTTGTTAACTGCAGCGAGATTAATAATAGCAAAAAAATGGAAGACAAATGAAAAATTTCAAATAGAAGAATGGTATAAAGAAGTGTGGAAAATTGCAATTAATGATAAACTAACATGTAGAATTAGGTTTATGAAAGGTTTGGTAAAAACAAATGATTTTGAAGAAATTTGGAAAATATTTTTAGAAAAAGTTTTGAAAAGAGATGGTAATGCTACCCTGTTAAAAGAAGAATGGCAATTTTGGAAAGTGGATTAAATAAAAAGTTGGCTCTGGGGGGTGGGTTTTTTTTTTATTATTATTACTTTTATCTTTTATTTTGTATTTTTATATTGTTTATTATCTGTGTGTGTTAAACTTGTGATTTATAGATGTAATTTGATATGTGATGTTCACTGTGTAAAAGGGGGAAAAAGTTAAAAGGTAATTGGTTTTAGAGAGAGGTTATTATTAGAGATATTAAGTAATAAGTTTATAATTAATAATAGTAAGAGATTAAATGGGAGTGAAAAATATTGAATTAAGAGTGAAAGTATAATAATAAAAATGAATATAATGAAAATAAGAATTGAAGATACGTAACAAAAATGTATAAGTTGTATGAACGGAACAAGCTGAACAAGTTTATGATTTTAGGGGAAGGGAAAAACAATAATATAAGTTTGCATTGTTTAAAAGAAGGAAAAAAATTGTTTTGTTTTGTTTGTTTGTTTGTTTTTTAATTCACTATTATGTATAACACATGGTGTTTTATTTTTCGTTTGTTTTTGTGTTATAGTTTAATAAAATTTAAAAAAAAAATTAAAAAAAAATGCTGTCCTATTATTATTCTGGAAACACTAAGATATCCCCATTATATTTCTGTTATTTTTGTTTTTTTAGAGAGAGAGTTTCACTTCTTGTAATTGTGCATGAAGTATTAATTGCAAAGCTGACTAATGCAAATAAAAAAAACAAAAACTTGACTGTATTATTGCCCAGCTTAATGCAGTTGGCTATAAATAATAACTGAGGGGTGGCCCGAGGCTAGGTAGATTTTGTTCAAGGATGGGTAATATGGCTTTTTGGCATCTTAACGTTATATACAACTTGAAATTATGGAACCCTTGCCAAACATCTGCCAGATTTATTCTCTTTTATGTATCAAGCTGGAAAACACCATGTTTTTACAAAACTGAAAAATATGAAATATCACTTTTAGAAGTGCTTTTGTGGCCTTACAAATAGTGTGGTTTGAAATTATTGGGGGCCCTGTTGGTTAATCTGATTTTGAGATATAAAATGCTGGGTTTGACTTATAAAGGACTATACAACTCAGGTCCAGGCTGTCTGAAGAACTGTCCCATCTGAACCTGCCTGAGCTTTTAAGATCTGTAGGGGAAGTACTTCTTTCTATCCCATCACATTCACAGACATGGTTAGTGGGAATGGTTGGAAGAGGCCTTCTCTGTGGCTGTTCCTATATTTTGGAACCCTCACCCTAGGAAAACTAGGATTACTCCTTTGTTTTATTTTCAGTAGCTGATCAAGGACTTTCTTTTCAAGCAAGTCTTTGGAAACTGATTTTAACAAGAAAAGGCCTTTTTATGGTGCTCCATAGTTTTTAATCCTTGTTTTAATGTAAATGATTTTAATCCTGTTGTTATTTAATACTATTTTGATCTTAATTTTGTGTGTCTTTAACTGTATATATTTTAATTGTATTTTCTGCCTTTTTGTAAGCCCCCTTGAGTGCCAGTCTGGGAGGAGGACAGGATATAAACAAAGTGATAATAAAGTGATGGAAGTATGTTTAATTATATTGTTTGTAGAGCAGAATTTCAAATTCACTTAGCAATTGCAAGCTTATAATTTTCTTACTAGTCTTCTTATTAGCCTTCTGTCTACTAGACTTCTATGTCACAATGCTGAATTTAGGTGACAATTTAGTTGTGGTGTCACTGTGTTTATATTCAGTGTTGTAAATAGGAGGGCCTTACTAGTCTGCTGAAAACTAAACTGAATGAGGTGGATGCCTGAAGCAGTGGATGCTAAGGATTGGGGAACATACTGTTACCTGACCTTTACCCCCATCCTGCAGGACGTGCTTTTTCATATGGTTGGAAATGCATGAATTGAAGGCATGCTGACCAGAAGAGGTCAAGCTGACCTAAGACATGGGTTAGGCCATAAATTCAAAGGGGATTAGGTGGAAAAACCCTGCTGTAAAAGGGGTTCAAGCTAATCTCTTCATCAATTTCAGATCTTTGCATTTCTGAATGGACCTGGATAAGACAAGCAGAGACCATGTCTTTTGATCTTATCCTAGGAAAACTTTTCCTATACCCCCTACCAATCCAGACTTCAAGATGTTGTCATGATTCCTATAAATTCTGTTACTCTGGCGTCAAAGCAATCACTTGTTCCAGAACCCTTTGTCAGTCCCGTAAGAAAGCTTTAAAGCTTTGCCAGAACACCCCTTCAGGATGGGAAAAACAGTATATAAACCTTAACTTTGACCCTGGCAACTTGTAACACGTCAGATGTCCCAGACGGTTATTTGTCCATGTTACCCTCGATGCTATCTGAGCCCCTCTGCTTCATCCTTCTCCAGCATTGGTAACTATCACCCTCTTACCCCAATTTTTCTCTCTGTCCCACCTTTCATGCCTTAATTTCTGACAGCCTTGAATGGTTCTTAGAGTGTCTGATTTCCCGCATGTTTGTCGATTCCAGATAAAATACTTTGTTTATTTTTAACTGGAGCCTCTCTGCAGTTAGTAATGGTATACATAGGTTAAAAGATCCTGCTGTTACTCGCCTCTTGCAGACTTTCCTTCAGCTATAATTTCTCAAAGTTCTAATGAAATGCTGGCACAGTAGGTAGACCCTACTGCCCACCACCTTTTAGAGTAACAATAGTAAGGGAGTACAGAGCTGTATGGGCTACATACTCTGCTATCTTCAGGTGTGTCACCAGTGTTGAAGTAAGGTACAATTGCCATGCTGACTGGCTTCTGTAGTGGAATGGTGGATTAGTACAAACATCTCCTTAAATGATAAAATATCTTGGGCTGGATTTTCTTACTCCTTATTACTGTTCCTTGTGTGTTATGAAAGCCTTTCCAAGATGGTGCAAATGCTGGAATGCAACATGAGGAACTGGGAAGGCATTAGCCCCAAATTACCACTGTCAAAATTCTGGGCTTTTCCTGAGGGACCCTGGCTCATAGGAAAAGCTTTGAGGTGGAGTGGGTTGGGTGGGTAGGGATAGGCTCCTGGAACTGAAATGATCTGGGAAAGCCCCATTGCATGAATGGACTTTGTACTTGTAGGTGCCCACTCATTTTCTTTTAATAGAGCAAAGACATATCATAAGTCACTATCATGTCACTATCACTCAAGGCACTAGAGACTGTCAATTCTATTCTGGTTCCATTGGTTATATTTCAACATGTAAACAAAGAAAGGAAAAGCAAAACTTCAGCCAGTTTGATAGTAACCAGCCACCCAAATTTGTACCCATTAATCATTCCCTTAAAATTTAGACATAAAACATACACTGAATGCCCAATCTCCATTGCCAAAGTTTGACATTGAACAGTTTTTGATATTTTGATAGTTGACAGGAAATCATATTGTTATTTTGACAACTGATCTGACAGTGGATACAGAATAGTGTGTCACAGAGGCCTGCACTTATTCTGTAATATTTGAAAGTTAATCTCTTATGGTATTTGCTGTTTGACATCTGACAAAAAACAAACTGTTGAGACACTGCAAACAAATTGGTAACATTCATGTTTCAGATTCAGAGTACAATTTTTCTTTATGATGTTTCACCAATTTTTTTTCAATCTGTACTCCTCACAGAGTCAATTGTATCTAGCTGAATAGCAAATCATTTAACGCATGAACCGGAAACAATATGACATTCACTCCTGCTTAGGGAATGGTCATTTATCTGTCCTGGTTATAACGTCAACTCATTCTTAGCCTCCTGGCTCAGGAAAGGATCGTCTGAATTCATTTTTTCTGTAATACTGCTGAACTGAACCTTATCTATCAATAATTAGTTTCAATTAATATATGAAGTCTCCTTATTACTGTATGCAAATTTGAAACAAGGTAAATAGTTACTTTAAGCATATTTCCTTGAGCATTCATGTTCTTAACATAATTTCCCACAACTTGGGGAACTATCCAAAATGGCAGTGATAACCTACTATTTGCAGGGCTTCAGTTACAACTGGATCTTGACAGATACAAGAACATATTTTCTTGGTAAGTACTATCATCCACTTACACTTAGATATTAATTAATTTCCAAACTGAAAAGCACAACTAGAGGCATGTGTGCAGGCAATAATTAGTAACCCTTTGGCTCTTTCTCCATTCATAGAGTGTGAGTAATTATTGAAACCTACATGGGCTAAATAAATGGATAAATGACAATGTGAAGTAGTACTACTGCTTTGCTTTTATTGTCTGTAGTAAACATGGTAACAGACCCCTTTCTCACATTCATGATAAATTTACAACATATAATGGGATTCCTACTCTACTCCTCCCCATAGATCACATTGACAGCAAAAGGAATTTTGGTATTCTAACTTTTTTTTCATATACCTACAACATATGGAAAATGGACAACTTCTGATGGTTCAGAAGCTCTAGAAACAATGAGTCATAAAGGGGGAACTTTAAGCATGTCATATCATCAAGGATCATATGAAAAGAAAGTAAGGATATAAAGTCACCTGAAAATGGCAACACCAGTTGAAAATGTGATGACAATTTTCTTTCTGCACACAACATATCACATATATCAGTCATACAAGGTTCATCAATAACTTTTTAGCAGCTGAGTTCATTCTTTGAAAAAAGCACCACTTTTCCTCCCTTGCTGCCTGATGAGTAAATCAGAGCACAGCATTGAACATGCAGATGATACATTTCTTGAATGAAAAAGGCTGAAGCTTTAGAGGTTACAAGTGAGGAGGACCAGCATAGCATGGTGCATGGATTGACACATTGGGTGACTTCTTTGCCACCTGATGGTACCCTCCCTGCCAGACTGGGATAGACATTGGGAATCCACATGAGTAAAGATGCCATGTATTTTCCCTATCTCCTGGAAATTAACCAGTTCCACATCCCTGAGCTGCACAAGTCCTTAAACATCTCACCCCAAGGTCCCTTAAAAGAACCTCCCAACTTGGAAATTAAAGAAATGAAGGCCCTTTCCTCTCAGACTAGATGTCATCCATTGCTAAATCACCTTACAGTTATAACAAACAATTTTTGAAAAGCTACAAATTGCAAGTTGTGATCAAATTTCCTTTCTGAATGTACATTTTCTGAACATGAGGATGGGAGGATGTGAAGATCAAGAAGCCTGACTGGTGAGGCATTTCTAGGAGAATGCTTTTATGGTCCCCAGATAGACTTGGTAGAAAATAGCTAACTCCTCCATAGGAGAACCCAGCCAATAGCCAGTCAGTCTCCCACTTGATTGCCCAGCTCTTCCCACCATTCTCAGAAGCCTGCAAAGCTGTGTGGACTCCCAGGAAGAAAACAGTTGACATCCTCTAGGCATGGTGGAGACTTCCATGATTTGCTGCCCCTTCATACCACACAAATGGGCATCTCCAGATGTATCTCAGGAGCTGTGATTTCCTTTATACCGAGCTAGGCCTACTACAACAATGTAGGGCAAAGAATAACAGATAAAATAAACTTAAAGATCAAACAATTTCTCATCTTGAAATGTAACGCCAGATTGTTAAAGACAAAAGGGAGGACATAAATGATTTTATTCTGAGTTATCCTGAAAATACAGTGACGTATCTATTGCTTTGTAGGAGGTTAGGAGAAGATTTTGTTAATCAAAACACTAGGAGAATAATTGAGTTTTTATCTCCCCCACCCTTGCTTTGAAAGCTGAAACTTTCCCAGGTTAGGCAAGCTCCTATCATGTACAAATTATGAAGTACACTTAAAAGCCAGTTGGGATAGCTTACACACCTCAGATTCAGGAAACCTCCTGTTTAGAAGGGGCCAAGGTCATTGCTCTTTGAGCATTTTTGAAAGATTCCTAAGACTATATGTTTTCCTGTCTCCTATGTCTCTATTACTTATGGACTGACTGTTCAGTCATAAGCAAGTGTTCTACTGCAAAATAAAACTGTAGCAAATTTTGACAGCAGGTATTTCTGGTAATAGATGGGACCCATACACACTGTGCAGTAGGGATTATGTTCATATCCATGGTTCACTTTCTGTTTTAATGTAGGAAAGACTCCTTTTCATGTACCAATTGTATTTGTCTTTATTATCAAAGACTTCATAAGAATGATGTGGCTGTGGAACATCTAGGTGGGGAAATACATGCAGCAAGATACAATTTTTTTTTAATCATTGTTAATCACTGTTTCAGGATGTGTTTCTGAAACACACCTCTGTTTCAGAAATAATAAAGATAGATTAGTTTTGATCCTGTCTTCAGTTTTAATGGGATTTGATGAAATTCAAGGGTATCCTATGATATAAAGTCTGTTATCAATCAGTGGACCTAAGCAGAATGTCACACTTCATCTTGTGCAGCCCTGGGGGGGGGTCCTTTCATACTACACAATAATAGCACAGTGATTCCACTTTAATTGTGTAACACTCCATGAGCATCATGTAGAATTGAAGCCAAACTAGCCTATTAAGAAATATAGACGGATTTTTTTACAAAGTGGATTCAGGCTCTAGCAGTCTAAACTATGCTTATATCACGTGTTACTGAATGAAGATAAAATCTCTGTTTCTCTGTTCTTTCCATTCACCACAGCAATAATATTTTGGCATTTTGGGGAGATTTAAAATTCTCCATGGTCCTTAATTTATGTAGAGAACAAACGTCGATTCATTGTGTGGTCTTACACATGCTGAGGCCAAATCTAAATCTGAATTCAAACCAAACTTTTTTAAAAATTTATTTTAACTGGTTGGGGTCGTATATTAGTCATTCTACTGAATGAATGCTTTTCCACTGCTGTGTGTTACTCAGATGGCAATGTTTCTCTGTTGCGACACCACCACCACAACAGAGCCAACATTTTGTTTGATATTTGTCTTGTTTTTGAACTTGGGTGGGGTCATGCTGGAGGAGTTTTCTTCTGAGATCTTTAAAAGTAATCTGCTTTTAGATTTATCAAGACATTCTAAGGTTGTTTTTGTCTGAGCATATATTAGTTCAGGTGTTGACAATCATGAAATAATTCACAATTTTTTGTAGCTGCTGCTGCAAATAAAAGGAAATCAGACTTACCTCCAGGATTTGGGGACCAGCAGGCAATAGGCTATTGTGGACCGCACAGTTTTTGTTCCCACCCCTACTGAAATTTTGCAATTTTGAATTGCCATCAGATATAAAAGTTGAAAGAAAGACAACCTTCCAGAGAAATGCAGTCTGTAAAGTCCTTTTTGTTATAGCTGGATGCTATGCCTCTGGCAAACTTCAGAAACCACCTCCAGCATTTTGCCATGTTTAGAGCTGATCCTCTCCCAATCCTTGATCCCAATATTTTGACCCCATATTTGGGCCCTGTGTGTGCCTGTTTGTATCCAATTTTGAGTGGGGCCCACAAACTTCGCAACACTGATATACATTTCTTGTACTATACACAGTCAGCTGGTGACAATCCTTTCAGTTTCCAGTCACTGCAAGCAAAAGGAGAGAGGTTGTTCCATTTGGTGAAAATTTAGGAATCTTCATATTGGAGTTTTCTTACATAGAAATAAATATTCTGTTGGATCCTACCATCCTGTTGGAAGGGGTACCACCCAGCAGAATTCTCTTCACAGGATACTTTCAATGGCATAAGTGCAATTTTTCTAGATTCCCCCATCCTCTGATAGCACATGGCAGCCCTGCAAATCTGTTGTCAAAGGTGAGGTGTCTCTGGGACCGGTGGTGCAAAGGGCTTTAGCGGGGAGGGAAAACAGAGCGTTGCTGTTGCTGCCTGGGGATTCTGGGGACTGTAGTTTCAAAGGTAACCAGAGTTCAGAATTAGCAAGTCACAGGTAACGTTGTGGCCCATATCTAGTTAAATTTTCAGTAGTGGAATTGTAACAAAATTACATTATAAAAGCAGTGTAACAAAGAAGAGCAAATTCAATTTATTTTTGTAATTAGTAATATTTACTAGTTATTTTCAAAAGTTTCTTTTAAGATACATTTTGAGAGGAATTTTCCAAGACTGATGCCATTTTCTTATCAAATCTAAGGTTTTCCCATTGTGAAGTAAGGTAATGGACAGTAATGGAAATTTAACAATACTGCTATAAGTAATGTGACTTGTTGACTTTCCCATCACTGTAGTGAGTAACATTTATTTGTAGTATTTATTTATTGCCCTCAAGCTACCAGGGCTGTCAAGGCAATAGGCAACAGATAAAAACTTTATCTAAAACATAAAATAGATAAATAGATAAAGCAGATAAGAATGTTATTTTAAAACAGACTGAAACAATTTCTTTTTTTTAAAAGGACAGAATTAAAACAGTAAGAGACACCATCAGTGATTTTAAAGACTGAAGACCATTCAAAATAATAACTGCCTGCCATAAGTTCATCAGGAATGGAACCAATCTAACTTCCCTTGAGAAGGAGTTCCACTGTCAAGGTGCCACTACAGAGAAAGCCCAGTGTAGCCTCTTGGAGTGATGTAAAATGCGACAGGGCCTCTGCTGAAGATCTCAGGTTTCAGGGAGGCCCATATATGAGGAAGTGCCTTTTCAAATATCCTGGCCCCTACCCTTAGCAGCCACGGGATACTTTGATCTGGATAGCATATCAAACTACTTTTGAAAAGTAATTTTGCAAGCTCTGAATGTAATTTTTCCATGCTCTGAGGAAAAAAGGGTGCAAATCACCTTTTCCCTTTCTTCTTGCATCAAAAGTATCCTCGGAGTTGGTGAACCTTCTATGGGGGGATGGAGGATCTTCATTTGCGGAAGATGACTCGGGACCTAACTCATTGTGTATATCTGGATAGGTGTTGATAATGTATAGTTCTGCACAAGTTTTTGTTTTTCTTTGAACATACCCTTTGGAACTCAGAGGCACACACTACAGCTCAACTGTGCACTCATGCAAAATAGATTTATATTGCAAGATCCACATTTTTGCTTTCATGGCATGTATCCCTGCATCAGACAAAATATTATGTATGAAATGACCTTCAGAAACTAATCACAACCAACTTTCTAGGCTTGTCTACCTCTATTAATTATCACAGATGGTTTCCATCACTGAGTCACAGGAACAGAAAGGAAGATCTTCAGTCATGTTTTATGGCTTCCTGGCTGTTATTTTCTAGCTGTGGCCTAGGACTGAATAAAACAGGATATCGCACCAGCAAAAGCCATCCTGAAAGTGAGACACTACCATGAATAAGCAAACAAGTCATGTCAGCCATTATCCAGAGACTAAAGGAGTCAAAAGACTTCAAAGATTGCAGGAACCACATTGTGAGAAAAATAATGACCACACTAGAAAAACAAATACAGTATTCCAAGGCTTGATTGCAAGATCCTGGCAGCCTTTCTTCAGCTGCAGAATCAAAACAATCCTACCACCCCTGAACTTCCTGCAGAACCCCGTGCTCCTTAACACCTACTGTGAGCTGAGGTCATGAGGAGCCAATGTCAGCCCAGCATAAAGAAAGGTTCACATACTCAAGCAAGCCCCACATTCAAGGGAGGAAAAATGGTTTTGAAGGCATTTGCTGCTTCCTTTCAATAAATATTTTGTTCTAATGTTGGTGATTTTAGAGCTATCATATTCCAATGTTAATTTCAGCTGACTGAAGAAGAGCCCTTAGAACACCTTCATCACTCTAGCCATTTAGATAGTTTATTTCTCCTGAGTCTGAAATGCAAGCACTGCACTTTGGTAGGGCAGAGGTGTGTAGCTGAATGTGTTTCAAACCATATGTGATCTGGCTCCCGACTTCACAGATACATTCATCCTGTGCATGCTTTCATACATTAAATTGTAAATTGTATTTCCCCTCGCTCAATATACATTGCCAATTTCTAAGTGGTCCTATTAAATGATATGGCTAGCTTTTCCTAAACCAGCCCCTCCCAAACCTGGCATCTGCCAGCTATGCTGAAATACAGTTCCCATCAATCACACAAGATGGTGAGCTTTGTAGTCCAGTTACAAGTAGAAGGCATCAAGTTGGGTAAGACTTATCTTATAGCCATATTCTACATCTTCCTTAAACGTTTCTACGATTTATATACTGCAGTACTTTTTTTTGGAGAGAATCCAAAAACTCTTAGACCGTTTCCACACCATACCTCCTTCGTTGTCTTCCCATCATGATCCCAGCAGTGCCTTTCAGGAAGGGAGCACAACATTCCCCTCCACACTCAGCTGGCTCCCTGACGAAGGGAGTGTGAGCGACACATGCCTTTCTTCTGCAGTGCAGCCGGCCTCTTCCTCATGCTGCACTGAGGAAGGAAGTGCTTCTGCCCCTTCTATGTGGGTGACAGTGATAGAAGTGTTGAGCTATTGCAGGTGCTTAACACAGTTTTATTCCATTAAGTGAATATCCCAAAATCTTGATGGGTGGGGATGGGAGGACAGTAGCACCATGACAATGTCGTGTGAAAGCATGATCCATGGACCACTGCCATTGCATCTCCATCGCAGGACTGTGATACCATGCAGAAATGGCCCTAGTTTTATGACATGGGATTGGGAGCACATATATCAGTATAATATCAGGGTGTGATGTCAGCTCTCCAAACGTATTAGAAGAATGTGAAATAATTTGGCCATACCCTCAAATCTGATGAGATATATGATTGCTGACTAGCCAGTTTGATACTGACACCATCATAGAATCATAAAGTTGGAAGAGACCACAAATGCCATTGAGTCCAACCCCCTGCCATGCAGGAACACACACTCAAAGCAGCCCCAGAAAACGGCAATCCAGCCTCTGTTTAAAAACCTCCAAAGAAGGTGACTCTACTACACTCTAAGGCAGCAAGAACTGTCAAACAGTTCTTACCTTCAGGAAGTTCTTCCTGATGTTTAGGTGAAATTTCTTTTCTTGTAATTTGAATCCATTGCTCCATGTCCTAGTCTCTGGAGCAGCAGAAAACAAACTTACTCCATCTTCAACATGACATCCCTTCAAATATTTAAACATGACAATCATGTCACCTCTCAAGCTTCTTTTCATCAGCCTAAACATACTTAGCTCCTTAAGCCGCTCCTCATACAGCATGGTTTTTAGGCCCTTCACCATTTTGGTTGCTCTCCTTGAGACATATTCCAACTTGTCAATATCCTTCTTGAATTGTGGTGCCCAGAACTGAACACAGTATTCTAGGTAAGATCTAACCAAAGCAGAATAGAGTGGTATTATTACTTCCCTTAATATTGACACTATGCTCCTATTGATGCAGCCTAGAATCATATTGGCATTTTAGCTGCTGTATCACACTGTTTATCTTGTCAACATAGGCCATCTCACAAAAATTAATGGCAGGTTTCCCATTTTCTTAATGGGCATGAGCTGCAGCCTAGTTTTATTTCTGTGTTTAAGTCTGGTGGCTTTGCTAACAATTGAGGCCTCATCTCCAATTTTTCATGGAGAAGGTGGTAAGCCTATCTGGTTCTCTTTCCCACTGACTTGGGATACACTGACTTATGCAATAAAACTAAATAGTTCCCCACCCCTAAATCTGGTATTTGTTAATGGCATGCAAAGTCACCTCACTGAGAGAATAATAATTTATCCTGGATAAACAAGGAGATTCTTAGAAAGCCCCAAGGCTACTGGCAGAGGGAGTGTTGGCAATTGAAGTAAAATAATGTTTATTATGATGCAATGAACTATAAGAGAAAATGAATGTGGGATTGTCTAAGTCTCAAAAAATTACAGCCCAGTGTAAGCTTATATAATTTATGTAAACACTATTTCTTGTGATGACTATGTTACTGGAAATTTAATTTGTTTGTATAATGATATTAGACAGTTTTATTATTTATTTACCTTTTGCATATATGATACTCGAGGGGAATTCCAATATATATGTCTCTGTGTGCGTGAGTTTATTTAATAAGAGAGATGTGTAGGAATATCTGCATTCATTATACAAGAAAAGACTCTCCTCTTTCCCAAACAGGAAGCAAAATAATTTCAATTTTTTTAAAAAATATTAATATATATTATATATCAAATATAACAACATAAGGTATACTGTAACATAACATGGCACTCCCATCCTGGGAAAAAGGTGGAGTCTAAAATAAAGTAAAGAAAAATAGAGTTAAATAAAATAAAATGTACACACACCCTGTTAATTAAATGTCTTGTTTCTTCATGTTATGCAGCTCCTTGTGAAGCTCACTGTGCAGAAGGTCTACTGGAAATATTAATTAAGCTTCACATATGAAGCCTCTCCAGAATTGTTTATATTGTGAAAGAGGGAGGTATCCTACATTTGTACTCATTTCTTTGAGACGTCAATAATTTCATATCAGTATGCAATTCTAGTCCTCAGGAGACTCTGTAGGAGCTTGAAAGTTTTCCCATTATCACGAATTTCCAAATTCTATCTATCCAAGCAGTAAGGCTGCAGTTCCAAAGAACAGAAACTTGAATTTAGGATCTAGTCAAAGTAAGGTTCCATCATGTGCCTGTTTGGTTTTGATTCAGTTCCGTTTTACTCGTGTTTCTAAAGACTAGATTCTGATTTAACTCACCAGTGACAAAAGCGTTGTATTATTAGCATATAGATAAGTGGAGCTAGCGTATCCATTATTATAACCCTGACATCACATGGCATTAAACAATTTAATAAAGTCTGGAGCACAAGAGATCTTTTGTTTGCTTAGTTACCATGACATTGTGCCATTGTAAAAACCACCCCTAAAATCAAATAGGCTGTCTGAATTATAGACGGCAGGGCAGTTTTCTAAAGAATCCAATCTTCTGTGGGATCAATGTTGTTTAAGGGCTGCTTCACCCCTGTTCCTCCCCCTACTCTGCAGCACAGCAAAAAGAGTTACATTGCTTTGTGAAAGTGACTTTTAAGCTTACCGTCATGTTTATTTTGTCTCTGTGCAAGTCTATTTCACTCCATAATGACTTCTCTTTTTGAAGAACACTAACCATACTATATCAAGTGACATACATAAAACTACATTGTCCACTTCTAACTGCCACAAGGTGAAAAAAAGTTGGCCTGCTATGGGATAAGTTTAAAAACAGAACAAAACAAATGCTCAGTTCAAATGTGGAAAGTTCAGGAAATGGATGGTTGCTTGACACACATTTTCATTGAGTGTGTGCATATACCTACAGTTTGGCTCTATCAAGGCATTTATTTCAAAAATGGATTCTGTATATGAATGTGCCTTCAAATCACTTGCCAACTTAGGGTGACCCCATTAATTTCATGGGGTTTTCTTAGGCAAGGAATACTCAGAGGTGGTTTGCCAGTGTCTTTCTCTGAAACAGAACCTACAGCAGTGCAACTGTAAGTGGTGGTCCCTGGATTAGTACTGGTCCCTAACTTATTGGCTGTCAATCTCTGGCAAGTATTCTAGGAAAGAAATAAACAATTGTACTCAATGGGCACAAATATAGTGCCTGCCTTGGAACTTTGGAAAAACATAAACTGCCAGTCTCACACATCAGATAGCCTGAGAAGCAGCAGCCGATTGCACTTGGTATTCCTTGGCAGTGTTGAATCCAAATACTATCCAAATACTAACCAGTCTGGCCCTCTTTTAGCTTCCAAGATCAGACAGGATTTGGTTCCTTCAGGGTGTTTAGGGTCCACTCTATTTCTTTTGCAATCCCTTGTTCTGACACTTAACTTTGCTCTTATGGCTGAAGGGCTTGCTGCATCACACATCTTCAGAATTCATTACATTTCATATCTGATAAATTATTCTACATTTTCTGCCACCCATCTTTAGAGCTAGCATGGTGTAGTGGTTTGAGCATTGGACTATGAGCATTGAAGACCAGGGTTTGATGCTTAACTTGGCCATATAAACTCACTGGCAGACCTTGGGCTTATCACACACTCTCAGCCCCAAAAAACCCTGTGATAGAGTTGCCATAAGTTGGAAGCAAATTGAAGGTATATAACAACCACAACCTTTTGATTAAAGGTACCTTTTTGTTAGAGATTTTATATTTCACAGTTCTTAATGTAAGAGTATCCCTATTTTCTTCCTTCAGGGTTAATTTTATTATCACAAGAAGCCCCTAGCACTGTGCAATACTATCAATTAGCCCTCAAACATTTGACATTTTGATTTATGTATCTCGTTAGTGTATAATCAACTTGTTGCAACTGTGGCACAAGAATGCCACCTCATAGGCATGCCAATAATCCCAGTCATGCAAGGCTATTATGTGCATGTCACAGTAGACCTGATATAATGGAAGGTCAACACTTGTTATTATGCCACCAATCTTCTCTTCCCCTTTTGTCACCCTAAAATTTTGATTGACCCTAAGAATATGGAGTTTGCTAAGCAACCTGTGAAATAACACTGACATCTGTGTTTTAAGGAAATATTATGCACCTTGGTTATGGCTCATGCTTGTCCAATGAAATTTCTCAAGCATGAAGTCATCAGACTGAGGAAAGAGAGGGCCTGCAATCTGGAACAAATGAGAGTTTAAAGGAAAGGACCGAAATGCCATCAACTGTAGCAACTAATAAAAAGAAATCCAGTCACCTTTGTTCAAAAGAGAAATATACAAGTGAAGTAGCAATCAACACTAAAACCAAAATGTATATTTATATTCAACATCATCAGTGGAAAAATATGATCCACGTATAGTACTGTTGATTTCAACAGCTCATACTCTCTGGCATTCTTTGGGGTTGTGTAAAACTCACAGATGGAATTCCTTCTAGAAATCCCATTTTCTCTAGCTTCAAGCACTGGATTTTGACAAAAAACCTATTGGCCAATTCAAAATTTGCTGAACTTCACAAATGTTCTCATCATTTAATCTTTCTGACTTATGAAACCTCCAAAGTAGGCTTTATAATCAATCCATACTATTCATCTAGTCATCACCAACACCACCATCATGAGTTTGTTCTGACTCCAGAAGCAGGTTTGTAATGAAATGCTGAAAGAAACTGACGAATACTTTATTCTTCAGTGGAACAAGCAAATCCATTTATGATTTTTGATCTGTCCCATCATGTATAAACCAAGAGTCTACTATAACATTCATGTATACCATTCCATGGCTGGAAAGAGTAGGGGAGTCAAATATATAAAACAAAACTCCAATCTGTGCTCACAGCACATTTTCCCATCTTAGCCCGCATGCTGCTCCACTCCCAGCTGAGTTTACTTCCACTAACAGGGATCTGGTGAAGACAAAAGCATCTGGAGAACTGTCTGTGGAGAGGTAAGGGTTTACCAACGGTAACTTTATCATGATTTCAGTGTTAGAAATCATACATCCAACAGTATTTTTCATGTAGTTAGGGTAGATCAGGGTATAAAGAAATCAATCTGTCACTGCCATTACTCTGCCCCCCTCAGCCTCTATGAACTAAGCCCTTTTACCTCACTTGAAGACATTAGAAAAATAAGAGTATAGGTAGAGTAGAAATGTCGTGCATTCCATCCAGAAGGGTACAAGGGAAGTAAACCTTTTCTGTTACAGTCTTGGCATAAATCACTACAATAACTCAAGCAGGATTAACAGAGCCAACTCAAGGCACAGGGCAGAAATGCCACCATTCAATCCAAGAGATGTATAGCACCAAGGCCAGCCAATTAATTTTGATGCCTGATGATCCCATAAGCACCTATTCTCTTCCATGGTAGTACAAAGAAAATAAATCTGTTTGAAAATAAAGAAGCAGTACAAATAAAATAACAAGCAGCATTTTAAAAATTAAAAGAATAAGATTTTTTTAAAAACCTAACAATTTGAGACTCCAAATTAGTTGTCCCCGAGGCAGCTGCCATACTTAATGGTAAGATATGACCTGCCAGTTCATACAAATCAATCATTCCAGATCAGTACAATAAACTTTAATGTTGGACTGGTAATTTTTTTCTTCAAATCTTTAGATATAGCGTGGGATTTTTGCCAAAAAAATTGGGACAAAATTTGTAGCAAACAGAATAAAGTAGTCCTGTTGGCCAAAAATTTGCATTGAATAACATATTTCTTCAGATCATGATAATTCAAGAAGCATGAAGAGGATTCAGGGAGGGTTATGAGGGGACAAAGGGGAGGGGGGAAGTAGCCACAGAGTCCATAATGAAAAACAAAATGCAGGAGTGAGTTAACACCTTTTTAAAAGAACTACTAAAATGTCGCAGAAGTGGTAGAAAGACAGCATGAACTCTTGAGTTCTCCCAGAACTCTTTATCAGACATAAGGTACAGAAATCAGAGGACTGGGAAAGAGAAAAGATGTTGAAAACTATGACCTAGTAGATTCACTAATTGTGTGGGGATCTAAAGCCACAGGGTCTAAATACCTTAAAGGCACCAGATCCTGTCTGACCTTTGAAGCAAAGCAGAGTCAGCATTGTTAGTATTTGGATGGGAGAGTGCCAACAAATACCAAGTGCTTTAGGCTGTATTTCAGAGGAAGGAACTGGAAAAACCACCTCTTGAGTATTCCTTGCCTAAGAAAACCCTATGAAATTCACAAAGTCACCATAAGTTGATAGGCACATAACACACAGTAAAAGCCACAAGGTTGTTGCAGCAGCTCAATGAAGAGGAAAGACATTAAGGCATTGGTTCCCAAACTTTGGTCCAACAGCTGTTTTGGGCTTCAGCTCCCAGAAGCCCCAGCCAGCTTGGCCAACAGTCAGGAATTCTGAGAGCTGAAGTCCAAAACATCTGGAAAACCAAAGTTTGGGAAACATTGAGTTAGGCATTAGTTTTCAAATTGCTGAGATGCACAGTGGGTAATTTCTCACCATAGTGAGAACTCCTACTGCTCACAGTTGAATGTTGTTGCACAACTATTCTGTCTTCCTTTTCCTTAATAGATTTTCTCTGGTAAGAAACATGACAGGAGAAAGAAAAGGAAAACACATGAGGCCTGCAATTTGAAGATGCATTTAGACCCCCCACAAAATTCTGAGACCACAATAGAAGTGCATTTGAGACCTATCATAAGTATCTTGGAAGAAAGCCATATGAAGAAGAGCTGAAGAAATTGGGTATATTTCAACACTTTTTTTTTTTTTAAAAAAAGATGATTCTCAGTAAGATGGAGTAGCTGTCAAATGAGCATGCATAACTTGTAGAAAGTTTAACATTAAGGAAGCTCAAATAACTGAATAATGGGACCAAGGTGCCAGAGATTTAAAAAAAATGGAGAATTTTGTGATTCAGTTTATCTTGGAAATATCTGGAGTGTTTTCACACATAACACTAAAAGCATCTCTGGGTGGTGTTTATATTATGTCTGCACACACAAATGCTGTTAGTGCAAGTGCAGGAGAGAAGGATTCTGAAATACAAAGACTGTACATTTGACAGTGCATGTTTAAATTTCAAATTAAAGATGTTATAATAGCAAAAAGCATTGTTATTGCCGTGTATGAAAACAATTTCGTTTCTCCTTCATTAGGGTAAAATGCAGACCTAGAGAACTTAGGTTTCATGTAAATCTTTTTTCATCAGTCTAAAAACAGGCCCAGTATGATTGTATATTGGCTGGCTTCAAAACTCATCTCATGATGTAGGAAAAAATGCCCACATAGATGTTCACCACATGGCACCTCTGACTTTCTCTGAGCTTTTAGATTCAAACCCTCCTAATGTTAGGTCTATAGTATCATTATGAGAATAGGAAGTTCCATCCAGGAAGCAGCTACAGTCAAACAAGATGGAAGATTTAAAGTAATTAAAATGGAGTGATCTGACTATGATTGGATGAAGACAACCACTGATATTAGCTACAGAGAGAAAAGAGGGTACCACCCAAATGAGCGAGACTGTGAGATATAAAGACACTATTCTTTTACTTTAAATGTTGACTCTCAAAGGGACATCTGCTATTTTTTTTTTTTAAAAAAGGTCTCTTCATAATGAAGATAGTTTATAGATGGAAACAGCCCATGTTTGCCTTTTGCTAAAATATCAGCCAATACTTGGAAACTAGAAAGAGGGATAAAATAGTGTAATGGTCATATTCATGTTTTATCTTTCCCTATTAATTTTGTGCCAGAGTTTTACTTAGAGCTCCGGATGAATGCAAGCAAACTGAAGCAAGATATAAAGTCTGTATGAATATTGTGGAGGGAAGTCATTAATGTTAAAATCATTATCAGAGGGATCTGGCTATTTCTTCACTGGACAAAATCTAACAGGTACAGCAGTCTTTTAGTAAATAGATTTATTGAGGTTTTGTTTAAGTGATTTACATATTTACCCATATAAAATGTATAGTTTACTAAAAAAGTATATTTTATTGCATTTAGTAGTATTGCATTTAATCCCAACTCAGTCTGCATGGGATTTCAGCCCTAGTCATTGATACTGGCTAAGGTCTTACATTTAAGCTTAAGATCCTACATTGGCAGTCATAGGTGTATCATGTAGCTACATCTCCATAGCTACATGTCCTGATGCTACCCTCCAAAAACTCATCTTGTAAGCAGTGCAGCCCATCCACCTCCCCAAATATGGCCATTTTCAAGTTGTTAGAAAGTAGGGATATAAGCAAGGACACATCAGTTATTTTCCTGTAGCCAGATGCACTGCAACAGGCACCGACAGAGGCCTCTGGGGGTCCTTCCGAGCTCTTTGTGAAATGACATTTTTGCACTGCACCCAGCTATAGAAAAATAGTTGGATGCATCCCCAGTCATTCTCTCAATCTCCAAAATCATGGCAAAGACCATGTTGAGAAAGGAGGGTGTTGCTTTCAAGATGAGTTTTTTTTTATAATTTTTATTGATTATATACCAAAAAAACAAAAACAAAAAATTAAAACACCATGTGTTGGTACATAATAGTGGAGCAAAAAACAAATAAAATAAAATAAAATAAAAAAATACAAACTTACATTATTATTTTTCTCTTTTACCCTTAAAATCATAAACTTATTCAGCTTATTCTACATCATACTACTTGTATATTTTTGTTACCTATCTTTAATTCTTATTCTCATTATATTCATTTTTATTATAATAGTTTCATTCTTAATTCTATATTTTTCGCTTCCACTTAAACTATTACTATTACTAAATATAATCTTATTACTTAACATATCGAACTATCTCTAAAGGTAACCATTCCCCAAAGCCATTTATCTTTTAACTTTTTTTTTCTCTTAACTAAATTGAACATCACATATCCAATTTAATCAATACATCACATGTTTAACACACACACATAATAATAATAATAAAAAAATACATAATAATAATCAAAAAATGATTACCCACCCCCCAGAGCCAACTTTTTATTTAATCCACTTTCCAAAATGGTGAAAGGGTAGCTTTACCATCTCTTATCAAAGCTTTTTCCAAGAATATTTTCCAAATTTCTTCGAAATCATTCCCTTTCAAGATGAGTTTAAGAGTGTGGTTGTTATTGTTCAGTGATCATAACAGTGAATTGCAATAGCATTAAGGCTGACTTAGCATTATAGAATCATAGAATCATAGACTAATAGGGCTGGATAAGATCACAGGGACCATCCAGTCCAACCCACTGCCATGCAGGAACACACATCAAAGCACTCCCAACAGATGGCCATCCAGCCTCTGCTTAAAAACTTCCAAAGAAAGAGGTGCCACCACACTCTGGGGCAGCATATTCTACTGCTGAACTGCTCTGGCCATCAGGAAGTTCTTCCTGAGAATTAGGTGGAGTCTCTTTTTCCTTTAGCTTGAATCCATTGCTCCTTGTCCTAGTCTCTGGAGCAGCAGAAAACAAGCCTATTCCCTCTTCAATATGACATCCTTTCAAATATTTAAACTTGAGTATCATGCCCCCTCTTAACATTCTCTTCTGCAGACTAAACATATCCCTAAGCCGCTCCTCATAGGGCATTGCTTCCATATCCTTCACCATTTTGGTTGCCCTCCTCTGGACATATCCCAGCTTGTCAATATCCTTCTTGAAATGAGGTGCCCAGAACCGAACACAGTATTCCAGATGAGGTTTGACCAAAGCAGAACAGAATGGTACTATTACTTTACTCGATCTACACACAATACTCCTATTGATGCAACCAAGAATCATGTTGGCTTTCTTGGCTGCTGCATCACACTGCTGACTCATGTTCAGCTTGTGGTCTACTAAGACTCCTAGATCCCTTTCACATATACTGTTGTCCAGCCAGGTGTCTCCCATCCTATATTTGTGCATTTCATTTTTTCTGCCCAAATGTAGACCTTACATTTCTCTCTGTCGAAATTCATTTTGTTAGCTTTGGCCCAGCTCTCCAATTTGTTAAGGTCATTTTGAATTTTGATCCTGTCCTCTGGGGTATTAGCAATGCTCCCAATTTGATGTCATCTGCAAGTTTGATCAGCATGCCCTCTATTCCTTCATCCAAATAATTGATGTGATCATAATTCCCTAGCAGAATGCCAGCCATTGACTGATGGTGAAAAAAATATTTTCTTACAGATCAGGATGGCAATCTTTAGACCCTGGGTATGAATTTCTCCCAGTGGGATTGCTCAAATGCCCAATGGTCCTTTGATATTATGTAATCATAGCTCTACAGTTCCACTTTAACTGGAATCCTAGGATTTGCAGTGTAGGAAGGGCTATTTAGTATTCTCAGCTAGGTTGCTCTAGTGCCTCACCAAACTGCAAGCCCCAGGATTCCATAGGATGTTGCCCTGGCAGTTAAAGTGGAATCATAATGCTGTAACTGAGTAGTGTGGAGGGGCCCCATGCCTCCTTCTTCACAAGACCATAATCATGGTGCTTTCACAGCTTTTGTATATGTCTTCTAAGGCTTGCTTACTGGCAATAAGAACTTGAAAATTAAAATAGGCTGGTATTTTTGGTCCCATGTTTTTGCCTTTGGGGGCATCCACCACTGGAATGTGGCCCTCACAACTTCTCTGATATTGAATTTAACCCTCAAAATGAAACAGGTTTCAACCTTGCTATAGTTCGAAAGCAGATCTTTTTAACTCTCATAAGAGGAGTTTTTCTTGAGGTGTCAAGAATAGACTACTTGCAGTAAAGTTCACTGGAAAGTGGTGAATAAAGCTTACCATTTCAGGCTGTAACTAGTAATTCCTGAGGTCACAGGGCTGCCACCGAAAGCAGCATTTCTGCCTCCCCTCCTCTGTGGTGACAGATGGTGAACTAAACTGTCTGACATGGCTTCTTATGATTCTAATCAACCATAAGAAATAAAGTGGAGCAGATCCCTTGATTGAGGTACTGAAAAACCCAAATCTGAGGTGGATTTGTCAGTTTGCAATGTTTTTGAAAAGTCCAGTGTTAGCCACTAAGAGTGAGTGTGTCATTTCTAAAATATTCACAGCATATCCAGCATAAGTGGGCATGGGACTAGTTGTTCAGTTTCTGCCTTGATAAATGGTTACTTTGTGTGAAAGAGATAGTACTATCTCTCTCATTTACCAACACTGGCACCAGGGCTTGTAGGCACCCCAGAGGCACAAAGCAATGGGCTCACACACCCTAGTCTGTAGGAACCTTCCATTCTTCCACCAGAAGTCCTCTCTTGGGTTCTGACCATTAGCTTTTGTACTTATACTCAATTAAGTACTTAACTAACCATAACTGTTTCATATTTCATGACCACTACTTAGTCACAATTTTGACAATATTGCCACAATCTCCAACCTACTGCATGGAGAGAAGGAGATTCATTCTGCAGATAATCAGAGCCCCATTGAAAGATGTTTACATCAGGGCTGAGGCCCTGGCAGTGCAGTGGTTAAATGCCAGTACTGCAACCACAAGGTTGTGAATTTGATCCTGCCTGGCTCCAGGTTGTCTCAGCCTTCCATCCTTCTGTAGGTTGGTAAAATGAGCTTGTTGGGGGCAATTAGCTAACACATTGTAAACTGCTTAGAGAGTGCTTAGCTGATAAGCAGTATAGAAATACACATGCTATTGCTATTGTCTGGAGGAGGTGGACCAGAAGCAGTTACTTGATTAGGTATAAACTAACACAGGATTCTGCCCAATATTTATAATAATAAAGGAAGGGAAAAACTGGGCAACATTTGCAAACTCATTCTGTTAAATATTTTCCCTAAGCCTTATATTTGTCCCAGTTGATTTTTCAAAACCAAGATTTAGCCAGGCTAATGGTGTAGGGAAAGTATGGCTTCTGTGGCTTAGAAGACAGTAAATACAGTAATAAATTCAAAATATCATTATAATATTTTGAGAGGTCCTGAGAGAACTACCATATTTTCAAAATCATCTCCTGGTAACCTTCCCTTCCCATTAATTACTGGTGACTTTCTTATCTATTATCAAATTCACTGAATAATAACAGAATGATTTTGAAAATAATCTATTAACATTCCATTTTTGACTCACTAGCTTTCTAGAACATCATGAATGAACTTGGAATGGACAAAGATGACCACTTCCCAAGTGTTTCCAAAACAGGGAATATATGTATTTCCTAGGTCATTGGCTGTCCGTAGCATCCTATCAAGGAGTGAGGAAAACTGAATCATATATGTCTTCTTAGAAGTTCAGAAAGGCAAAGAAGATCCCTTGACAACACAAAATGTTTGGCTTGCACTGTTATGTCTAATGTTAGGGACTGATGCATCTATACTGTGTGTTGGTCCAGACTGATCCAATAGTCTAACTTGAGCTGAGATTAAAGGGCACACAGTGGTTTCTTTTGAATAAAGGCAAAGATGTCACTGCCCAGTGGGACATAATCTTACGCTCTAATTAGAAACATGAACTTTGTAGCTAGATAAATATGTATCCATTTCACTTGCACTTTCTCTCAGGGTTTCAATATTTTCATTCATTGCTTTTCCTCACTATACTACAAAAGGATATGTGTTGATTTTGTGTGCTATATGCACATTTGGCTATATTCTGATGCTATATTCCTCACACTTAGCTGTATTCACAGCAGCAAATGTGTGCTGGCTGCTTCCACTCTCTTTCAATAGATCTTTACTAAAGTCTACATTCTAAGAGCATCAGAAATGCAAACCTAGAGGACTGGAGAAAATATTTTGAAACTGGCTTTGTAAACTTTGAAGGAGCACTCCTTTCCTTTGGTGCAGAATTTAATTTAATTTGCAGTCTTTCCAATGTGTTAACTGTCAGCTCCAGGAAACCAGTTTTGCTCAGGATTTCCCCATCATCTCTTTCAAAAATAAATAAATGAATAAAATGCTCTTTAATCTCTGAAGGCCATTCAAACATTGTGTTGGAAAACAGACTGAATAAAAATAGTCAACAGTAGCAACAATGCACATTGACAAACTTTAAAAGGATTCTGTTATATTTGGTGGGAAATAATAAATATTCCATTGGTCAGAAATCTGGCGAATAAAAATAGCAAAGTAACTTAACATCCTCATGCTTTTATTCCAATGTTTTGAGAACAAAATACAACACTGAAGTTTTGCAGGTTATGATTCAGTAAACATCTGAAATGACAAAATGCCCCAGTTGTCAATGCAAAAGCAGTTCTTAGGTTCTGTTGACATCAGTGGGGTTTACACATGCTTAAAGTTCTCTAGATCGTAACATGAAAGCAGGAGGGGACTGTGGCTTATCTACCACATGTTGACCAATCCCATTTTGTGACCCACATGCTCACAGACCTCTCCCTTTTTTTAGAGTTTTACTCCCCAAGTAGCAGCAAACCATGTAAAAACTCAGCCAAATCATGAGTCAGAAGTTATATTCTGTCACTTCTAGTTCCAGAAAAAACATGCCTATGCACCCCACAGTGGTGCCCAAGAGCAAAAATTGGTATTTGCCCCCTATGCAGTTGGCCATTCCTGGTTTAAAACTGTTCTCTCCCTCTGAAACAGGCAAGTGGCAAGTAGACTGTATAGAAATAACTTCAACATAGCATAACACAGGAAGGGTTAAAGAAAACTCTATAGATCACCATTTCAGAGCCAAGATGGGAAAGAAAATGTGGCTGGCATATGGGTCATGTTTTCATTGGTGAAGGTTTGTTTCATTCTGTTAAACGTTGTGTCTTTTCTGTTGACTGGCAGTACATTGTGAAGGATAAGACAATCCCATTTTTGAGATTTGAACTTGGCATTTGCTTGGCTTTCAAAGTTGTGATTCATTTCAAAGACTTATTTGCTTCAGTGTCTGTATTTGCATTAAAAATGTCTGCATTTTTTTGGATGTGAAGTCACTTCTTGGCAAAATAACCACTTATTTGCTTTGTGATTGCCTTCTGAAAGTTTTTCTCATGCCATTCACAGCAAGAAACATGCTTGGCCCCAAGCTGGCTGAACTGTGCACATGTATGAACTATGGCTTGTTATTAGAGAAAGCTATCATCTTTAAGCCTGCAGAGTTTTATCACGTGTCATGCTGCCGGTTTTTGTGGCTTCTTAACTATGTTACAAAACACATGATAGCACTTTGAAAACTTTATACTGAGATCTTTGAATAGCCATTTAAAATCCTAGGCATATGTCACATTAACTCAGACTGCAATACCACCACCTTACCAACACGTTATCAGAAATTCCTTAATGTGAAATCACATCACAGGCAGCCCAGCTTTGCCTCCTTGTATGAATCCATATAAAAAATGGTAAGCTGAAGAGTGGCAGCTAATTTCTGTCATGTCAGCAGGGCAGTTGTTCCACTTCAGATTTTAGATCACTCATTGAAGGAGCTATCCACGGTGATTAAGTCCCATCTCTAAAATACATTAAACACCCCAGATAGCTCCTTTAAAGCCATCTATCTAAAACCTGGTGAGGATTCACTATCCCCCTGACATGGGTGTCATCAGCTGCCAGTGAACCAGAGGAGATTTTCCTTCTGGAACTATAAGTAAAGCTTCATGCAGAAAAATCATAGTAGACAGGACATTTTGAACAGAAGAGGCAGGAGGAACTCTGCTTCACTGCATCTCACATGCTTTAAATGTTTACTTGTGAATCAAAGAAGGAGTCATGGCCTATAGCTGCCATGACATCCAATTATAAATAAAATACCCTAAATGTTGGTGTAGAAAGCTAATAACTGTACCAAAGGGCCTAAATTCCAATGGGTAATAATATCAGACAGTTTTTGTACACCACATGCTTTTTAATTTTTTAATTTTTTTTAAACCACGTGTCTTAAAAGTCAGACTCCTGTTACTTAGCCCCGGTGTATGGAATGTTTTCATGACATTAATGAATAAGCTGTTCTAGGAAAAATTGATTTGCCCTGGTTTAGAGCATACCATCATTTGTCCCGTATTCTGTGAAGATGTGGTTTCATAAGACTTGCTTTCTGTCTTGCAGTAGTTTGGTTGACACTGAGGATGTATGGAATATTTTCCAAGTTTCTTATCCTCAGTTAGCCTACTGTTAAGCTCAAACTGAATGTGCCTTGCTTCATGCCCTCTTTCACCATTGCATTGTGGGGAGGATGAAAAGGACCAAAGCTGGAGTAGAACTGCTATAATTCCAAATCAGTCCTGTTTCCTAAACATGAATTGGATAGCAAATATAACAAATCAAACATTGCTTCTTACTTAAAAAGATACCTTAATTATGTTCCCAACTAAATCAAAGTTTATTTTTAACACAGGCCATTTCCACTTTACACTGTAACAGTGCTGTTATTCCACTTTCAACATCCTGTGGAAGTCTGGGGTTTGTAGTTTACTGAGGTCAAAGAGCTCTCTGGCTGAGAATTCTAAATTCCCCTCAGTAAACTGCAAATCCTAGGATTTCATAGGATGTTGAAAGTGGAATAATAGCACTGTTAATAGTGTACTGTGGAAATGGCCACAGTTTCCTGACTTTCATAGACAAAGAATCTGGGGACAGGACAAGAAAGCAAGACAAAAAAAAAATGCACTTCCGCTATGAGCATGCTAAAATCTGGAAACTTAGAAGTGTAAGCATTTTATTGAAAGTGGTTTACACTTACTAAATAAGCCAATTGCAGGATTGTGTACTAACTTTATCCAGCATGATATTAGAAAGGTGCAGGGATGGTGGTGGTGGTGGTAGGAAGCATCTCTTCTATTAATTATTCATTTATCACAAATATATATTTATAAAGAGGAAATGATATAACAATAGCTCAGTGCAATCCTTTACAGACATACGGAGAAGGAATTCACAGTGTATTTATGGTGAGTTCACAATGAGTTCACTACTAGCTATGTGGATATAGGACTGCAGTGTAACCCAATAGTATTCCTGTCTTTAGAAGTATATCTAAGGGATCAGTTGCTTGGGAGTACAAGCAGGAGGGTGCTGTGACACTTTTGGAACTGGTTGACCACTGAGTAAACATAGATACTAGTTGGGTACTAGTAGACTAGACAGACCCTTGGTCTGATCCAGCATGGCTCTTATATTCTTATTGATGCTTGGCTTTTCAGTATGCTTTGTAACTTTTTTTTTTTAACCATGCTTCCCCTGAACAGACCAAACCAAGGGACAAGGTTCTGGAGTAGTGACAAGGGCAGGGTACAATATGGTACTGTTATGGAACAAAGGCAAGAGAAGGCAGACAAAAGTTATCAGTTCCAAGCATGCTATCTCTCCAGTGCCTTACATTTCCCAAACCTATAGCACTCTCACTCCTATTTCCTCCTTCTGGGCACTGTTTAATTTTGCCAGTGTAATGCACCAACTGGATGCTAGCCCAGGCAAAGAGAGTCTTGCTGTCATATAGTTGTTTTTCTCATTTTTATCTAACTTATAATTGCCCTGCTGTGGCAAAAAATATACATTTAACTCAGAACAACAAGAGACATCTTTGCCAACTTGGCACTTGCTAGATGCACTGTGGTACAAGTCCCGCCATCCCCAAGCAGCTTAAAGACGGTTATAACTGAGAATATTGGGTGGATTTTATGTTTCCAGAACTTAATGAAGACAAGGATTACTCACTTAAAGAAGACTAGGATTTGGAAAGACAGTCATGAAGGAACTATACAAAATCCTCAAGTGTACAGACTTATCGTTAAACACCATAACCACAGTCATCCAGGGAATAGTATTTCTGATTTCTATGTATAGTTGCAAAAGCCAGACAGTGAAGAAAGCTGACAGAAAGAAATTCAATTCATTTGAAATGTGGTGTTGGCGGAGAGTTCTGTGGATACCATGAACTGCTAAAACAACAAATGAATAGAGTAAATCAAGCCTGGATGCTCCCTGGAAGTGAGGGTGACTACTTTGAGGCCATCATACTTTGAACATATCATGAGACAACATGACTCATTGGAAAGGATGATAATGGAGAAATTTGGCAAAGCGCAAGGCAATAGGAAAAGAAGGAGACCATACTACAGGTTGATCGATTCGATCAAAGAAACCTTGGTCCTGCGTTTGCAAGATCAGTACAGGGCAACTGATGACATAGGATCTTTGGAGATACCTCATGCACAGGGTCACCTTAAATGGAAGTCATCTTGATACCAAAAAACAACAAAACCCAACTGAAAGGAAAAAAAAAAAGGAGGGAAAATGAGAGGGCAGGGAGCACAGTGCTTCAAAAAGACAGAAAGGCAAGAGAAGTGAGGCTACAGTTTATTAAGAAATGGGCAACCTTGAACTGAAATCTTCTTGAGGAGTAACTGACCCAATTTTGTTTTTGTTTTTGTTCTTCAAAGGTACCTTGGGATATTTTTCTGAACAGATGTCTCACAAAAGTTTCTCATTATTTTATACTTGTAAGGTAAGGCCCTAGAGGTGCAAACAATGTAGCCTGAATGAATCAAATAAAAGGGAAGATACTTTATTAGCTGGAAACCACCAAACCCCAGCATTGTTCTTTGAAGTCAGTTTTTCCTGTCACGTGATAGTCTAAATTAACACAATCTTGGAAGAGAATTTTATTGTTACTAAAATAAACATAAGTGTTCATTTGCAGAATATTCAATGTCTACAAAGTAGCCCTTGAACAAATTGCACAGTCTAAGTTAGTCATCCTAACCTATAGGGCATCTGTTGCCCATCCATCACTGCTTTGAACAAGTTTGTTCAGAAAAAGGAAACCCTTCTGATCTGAAAAAAAATCCAAAGGTCAATATAGCCACTCATTTCTAAATATGTCTAATTTTGGACACTGAGAGTTTTACTTTTTCCTCCATCAGGGAAGCCTTGGTCAATATCTAGTTAATCTTTACCCTCTGTAACCTGGTCCTTGCACTGTGTAAAAGGAAAATGCCAATTGAACTATTTATAAGGTTTTGGAAGCCTCATTCCCTCATTCTTTCTTTTAAAAGCTGTAGGAAGTATTTGCACAGCCTGAAGTCAAGCAGCACGGTGACTTCACCTGTCTGGGATTTGTTTGAATCTCTTTCCCAAAGAATAAAGCAATGACAAATGATAAATGTATGTATTTGGATTTGAATGGATCCTGGCAAAGAAATTAGAGTACTTCCAATGCAATTGTGATGCGCTGTAATTCAACATCACAGAACTTTTACTGACTGACTAAGTTTTAGTCAGTACTTTGCCAAACTTTTGTAGTCAATCTGATATTTCCTCTTTCCTTAGAAGGCCCAGTAGGTTGCTTCTATATATTAAGTTTTTGACATGTATGATAACTAGGAAAATAGCATATAGGCATAATAGTTTTAAATATAAGGAGAGACCTAACACAGTATGTTTACATATCAGGATGTTGTTGTTGTTAACATCATAATTCTTGTCATTGTCATCATCTTTATAGCTTTACTTATAATCTGGCTTTTTCCTCAAACTGGGAGTCAAGGCACTACTGTCAGCCCTCCACATTTGTGGGTTTGACTTTCACAGTTGTGATTATTTGAGAGTTTCTTCAACTCCTGCCCCCTAACTCAGGTGTTTCGTTTCTGAGGGGACCCTACCTCTCAGCAGCTCTGATCAGTCCATGCAGCCCCTTAAAAACCTGCCTCCAGAGCACCACAAAACCTCTCCCCATGACTCCGCACACCCAAGGAAGGAAATGGGCAAGAGAGAAGAAGTATACGGCCACCATGCTGACTCACCCACTTTCCCTCTCCTTGCCTGGACTTGGTTTGGACCCTGGGAGCTCATTCTCCCTATTGTGCCTCAGTAACCTTTACCACAGACACACGCATACATTTGGATATTTGCGATTTTTCTACTTTTGCAAGGGTCCCATTCCCCTAACCCTAGCAAATGTGGAAGGCCAACTGCATATCATAAGAGGAGCACTATTTCCCAGAGATAAAAGGGTGGCAAGATGGCTTTCAGATTATCTTAGACTTCAAAATTCACATTTTGAGCTTTTTGCATGGACATTTTTAACAGAAAAACGACGTTTTAGAGAAACCAGGAGGCCACTCACGTCCTTTTCACTTTTTTCATTTCATTTCAGGGTTGAGTTGGTGCACTTTGCAAAGGTCCAGGGGAGAGAGAAAAATGAGCCTTGGATCGTCAGAAGTACCCAGCTGTGTCACTCACTGTAGCATCATAAGCCCTGTGCCACACTGTCTCCCTCAGGGATTCTGATACTAACCTTTCACCAGCCACCCAGATGTTTTGCTTCCTTGTCTGTTTTGCCTTCCCAAAGAGAGGACACCTGAAAAAAGTTCCTTTGATCCACTGGTTCCTATTATGGTGGGAATTTTGTGGTGCTTGTGGTATCTTCTCATTCACAGGTGCGAAAGAAAGCAGAGGGTCCCTCTTCCTCAGGAAGAAGAGATGGTCCTGAGTCTGTCTCCCTTCAATCACCTCCCCTCTCCCTCTCCCCCAGAGATGAGAGAGTTGCTTGGAAACAAAATCCACCCTCCTTAGTAAGAAATGAACAAGCCTATTCTATCTCATGTGTATGGGTGTGGACACAATAGCAAAACTCCTTAGTTAGAAGTGAAGAGGCACAGATATGTGGATGAGTGGTAGAGCTATACTCCCTCATAAATACATTCTGTCTGCCATTCTGAACCCACAGGGAAATATAGAATGCAGTGGGTGCCTCCTTTGGAGAAGAACACATTGTGTGGTGGGTTTGGAGTTGATCCAAACCAACAGCTCTTTAAGCCTCCCACTCCATGGTTCTCAGACAGAAAGAGAGATGGCATATTTTCCACCTTCCTACCCACACATTCTTCGTGTCTTTTTAAATTTCTCCTCCTTTGTCCCACCCCCCTCATCCCGCTCTCTTCTTTCCAATGGGATGATTCCAGAAGAGGCAAATATACCTCATGCCAGGTTGGGGAATGTTCATGAGAGAATGGTGAGGAGGAGAAGGAGGGAAGGAAAGGTGGAGAGAGCGAGTATGGAGGGATATGTGCGCACGCACACACACACACACACACACACATCTCCCAAAACCAAGTTAGCCAGAGAATGTAGCAAGGGAGTAAGGAGAGGCAGCATAAAATCATAAGACAGCAAAACACAGGCCCAAAGAAGCATTTATAGCTGGAACACGTATATAATACTGTTTTTGTCCTGCAAAGGAAAATATGCTAGTGATGCCTCATGACCATAGGAATGGTTAGCTATGACTCTTGTATCATGTGAATAAAGATTTTCAATGCAGGAACATCAGTATACTAGCAGATATTACAACTTCTACCCTATTTTGATCTGCCCATAATTAGGATAACTTGGTCAGCAGATTCTGTTTTTGTTTTTGTTGTCTTTCTTGGAAAAGATGATGTGGTTTCAAAGGATTCATCAAGACTGGTTTGAAATGAACAAATGATTTAATAAGGAAAGGATACTGGCTTAATAAAGGCCTGGAATTAAAGGGCTCTCCTTCTGCTTGTGCAGTGGACATCTGGAAACATTTCATTGCTTCATTTTATTAGAACATTTAAATCACTCCATTAAATGAGAGAGAGAGCAGAATATGCTATTTAGACTGCAAAGCAATTGTTGGTGGATCAGTGACAGATTGTTCTGCCCACACTATCACTGCAAATACTTAATACTTGGCTATCCTGCTTAAAAAGTTTGTGCACCATCTTAGAAGAGTAATGGTCCCCACCAATTTTTTCATTGTCTTTGTTGTTAAGAGAGCAAAGCAATAAGAAACCAAGCACAGATGCCAAATGGCTCTTCTAACAGCAACAGCTTTTATTTCAAGGTAAAAATGCACAGATCTTGCAGACTGCTAAGCTGCTGACCCAGATCTGCTCTCTCAGACTTACTCTCTTAGGTCCCATTCCTGCAAGGACTCTCTGTCTAGGTCCTACATAGAGAGAGGGAATGAAAAACTCTCATTTTTGGACAATTTTCTCTTCAATCAGGGCCAGAAGAGGGTTTTCTTTTTCCCTCCCACAACTCTAACTTTTCAGATTGAAGTTCTCATTCTAACAATGGAATTCAGCATGGTGGTAGATGGATCCTAGGAGTGAACCAATCTTGCACAGTCACCTATGGACATGGGTTCTATTGACATTCAAGATTATGGATGTCAATCCACACTTACCTCATTCTTGCAAGGAAGAATGAAAAATCTTAGCGATTGTCCATTTCTCTGGGTGAGATGTTTCTGTACGTTTTCACAAAAATGTTTGCATTTGAAAAGCAAATTTTTTTTGCGTCAGTTAAAATTGCTGTGTAAATTAACATTGCTGCTGCTATTTCTTTTAAAAAACATAAGCACCATCTGGATTGCTTGCATCTTTGTCATCTACAGTTCTGTCTGGTGCATGCTCTATGTTTGTGTTTTGCTTAAGATGTGGAAGAGACTAGCTTTCTATAGAGACTTCTTGTGTAAAAGGTCGTTAAATTGACAAAAAAGTGCCCATCAGTTCATTCTTACACGAGAGATAGAAAACCTCATTGCAATGGGAATTTTTCAGCAGAGCATCTTGGTAGGTCATTGCAGCCTCTATGAGTTATTGGCTTGGCCCAGTGGATAAGGGAACACTAAAGAAGAGACTATACGTGCTGGCTTAGTCCAGAAAGAGAGACAGAAGTGGACAAGAGAGGAAATGTGTTTGCCACAAGTAAGAATGAGATTGTTGTCATATTAAATAGGGTAATATAATTTAATTTGTATGGATTTAGAGAGAATGGAAACAAATTCTTTATAGTGGTCTTTGTATTATGTGTTAATATCTATTTTGCATTTTTATTTAGGTTTTTGAGTTTGCCTGCAATAACTGCTGAACAGCAAAAATTCTGCAAGTAAATCCTGCTCTGAGGCTTTGTAAGATGCATGGAACTTTGGAAGATTGTATATGTGCTGGTTGCAGTATAACATGCACAGCCTTGTAGCTGTTTTTAATGGCTTTTAAAAAAAAAATTATATAACTCTGCAAACTGTTTGGAGTTTTGTAATTGTCATCCATAACTGGCCAGAGAGGAAATAAAGTAAGCTGGCATCATAGAAATCTGGTCACCATTTCTCTTCTATGGCACAGATCTGCCTTTGACATATGGATCACCAAAAAAGCATTTGGAGTTTTGGAACAGTAATTTTGGCACAATTATTTACAGCAAGAAAGAAGACCCATGCCCTGTGCTGGACTTGATGTAAACATGCTAGGCAGAAGATGTGTAAGACTGTGATCATTAAGTGTATTAATTTAACTAATTTTAGGAGAAGGGAGGCTGTATTGTTTGCAATCTAAATTGAAAAGTAATTTCAATTCACACTTCAGATTGTTTTTTTTTTTAAACCAACCCCTACTTTTTGGGCAGAGATTTGAGAGGTTTCTGTGTTACTTACTTACTAACTATCTATCTATCTATCTATCTATCTATCTATCTATCTATCTATCTATCTATCTATTTATTTCTGTGTTATTTACTCACTGTGATTTGTGGTGTCCATGTTAGTGGAGTGCTGAATCCAGTTTAGGTTTTTAGGCCAAAGTGCTGAATCTCTCCCTATTCTATTCTGCATCTTAAGTGGATCTATTAAACTAAAGCTCACAGTGGGTTTATAGAGAAGCCACAAATAGCTATTTTTTAAAAATTAATTGACCTATATTTTTACAAAAGTTTGCTGCAGTTCACCAAATCCGTGTTTCTTTTTTCTTTTTTTAAGAAATGCAGATAAATTATAATATGAGAGCACTGTGTCTTAACAAACGGAATGGAAATACCACTGATGCTTGGGTAAAATCCAATATTCTCACAAAGATCACAGAAGATTCCTTTTGCAGCATTCTCCTATATGTATCTTCTTCAAAATACATCCCTTTCAGTTTAATGGGTCTTATATGCAGGGATACAATCAAGAAAATAATCTAACCTAGATCACTAAAAAAATTCTTAAGTGCAAAGATGCCATTAAATACCAATGTCAGAATCATCCAGGCCATAATATTTCCAATTTCTATAGATGGTTGTGAAAGCTGGATTGTGAAGAAAGCTGAAAGGAAGAAAATAGACTCATTTGAAATGCGGTTCTGGAAGACATCTCTACAGATACCACAGCCTGCTAGAAAAAGACAAAATAATAGGTCTTAGTGCAAATCAAGTCTGAAATCTCCCTAAAAGTGAAGATGACTAAATTGTACTTTGGACATATCATGAGATGACAGGACTCATTGGAAAAGATAATACTTGGTAAAGTGAAGGCAGTAGGTAAAGAGAGAGACTGAAATACAGACAGATTGATTCAATCAATAAATCCATGGCCCTTTCAGGGTAGTTGTTGACAGGGGATCTTGGAAATCTCTCATTCATAAGGTCACCATAATTCTAAGTTCATTTGGAGGCAAATGATAAACAAACACCCAAGGAAGTTAAAGGAATGTCATGTTGAAGATGAAGCAAGCTTGTTTTCTGCTGCTCCAGAGACTACGACATGGAGCAATGGATTCAAACTACAGGAAAAGAGATTTCACCTAAACATCAGGAAGAACTTCCTAATGGTGAGAGCCATTTAACAGTAGAATATGCTGCCTCAGAGCGTGGTGGAGTCACCTTCTTTGGAGGTTTTTAAACAGAGACTGGATGGCCATTAGCTGGCAGTGCTTTGAGTATGTGTTCCTTCATGGCAGGAGGTTGGACTTGATAGCCATTGTGGTCTCTTCCAACTCTTTGATTCTATAAGTGGCTATAGAACTGCAGCATTAACCATGCATTGTAGAGGTGCCAAATAACTTGATTTAAGCTGCAATTTTTTTAAAAAAAAAGTTAAAGCAAAGGCTTTTAAAGGCATTCAGTACTTCAACCGCTATGCTTGCTACCCGGTTATGATTTTCACAACCTCTTTTTGGCTCATCACAAGTAATGTTTTATGATTGATTACCACTCCCACCCCGCCAATGTGTGGAATGAAAGGTCATTTTTCAAAGGGCTGGTTTATTCTCCTTCAGAAAAGTACCTTTGTTTTAGCCTGAGGTAGTCTACCAGAGACCACTGGGAAGCAGGTGCATCTTATAGCGTGTGTCACTGAGCCATAAATTCTGTAATTACACGTTATGAGCTGGAGTTCCCCTTTGATGTGACTTTTTTGTTGCTGTTACAACGGATACAATTTGGCTGAGATATCAAATGTAGATAGCAGTAAAAATTTAATTAAAAAATCAAGGCTTTTATCTGGGGTTTTTAGAACTCTAGCCAACAGGCTTCTTCCATCTAAAGTACTTGCAGAGGTAGAGTGCAGAAGTCAGCGTCTTTGTAGTAGCATATGAAGCCTGTGAATTTTAAAAATAATGGCTTGCAAAAGATAAGGCTTCCAGTTAAGTGCTTTTTTCCTTTAAAAAAGACATGTAAAAGGACATGTTGAATGTTCTCCTTCTTCTTGACTCCTGTCCTTCCTTTTTACCTCTTTTGTCCCAAAAAAGATAATCTCTGTTTTAAAATGCCTTCATTAAGCCTCAACCCCATGCCCCCGAGGCTCTTCAAAGGCCCTTTTCACACGCGGGCGAAGAAACGGCAGGAAACACACTGAAACGGAGCTTACCTTAAACTGGGTAAGTCCGTCGCCAGTGGAGCAGCACGTTTTCGCTGCTCCACACTCGTCGGCGTCCCGCGGCGTCCTGCAGTGCCCAAAATGGCGGCTTATGACTGGCAGAGGCTCTCCACCAACTGGAGAACCTTGCCAGCCGGAGATCCTGCCCCCCGGCAGATCTGCCCGCACGCCGTTGTGCGCACCTGCAAATCCACACTGGGCGCTGCGACACGGCTGCACGGGGCTGCACGCCCCGTGCCTTTTAAAAACCACATAAAAAGTGGTTTTTAAAAAGCACGCGGCGCCACCACTTCCGGGCGCCCTAGCACGGATTGGGGTGTGGAATTGCTCTAAAGTAATCCGCCCCAATCCACTTTACGGTGTAGACGACCTCCCACGGAGGTCGCGCTACCACGTGTTATTTCCCTGTGTGGAAAGGGCCTAAGTCATTTTTACTGCTGAGGATTTTCACTGCTGGAACCTCACTTATTACTATGACAGAAATAAACTTAAAAGGCAAGCGGCTATATTATGTGGTACACACACAACTAATTCCTATGAAGTAAGTCCACTGAAATTACTGAGGTAAGTTGCATAAAATCATAGAGCTGAAGAAACCACTAAGTCTATCCAGTTCAACTCACTGACATGCAGGAATGCATAATAAAAGCACTCCCACTAGATGGCCATCCAGCGTTTGTTTAAAAACCACCAAAGAAGAAGACTCCACCATATTCTGAGGCAGTACATTCCAACATTGAACGGCTCTTAACATCAGGAAGTTCTTCGTACTGTTTAGGTGGAATATCTTTTCCTGTACATTGAAGCCATTGCTCTATATCCTAGGGCCTTTCCACACTACACTGTTATAGTGCTATTATTCCACTTTCAACATCCCATGGAATTCTGGGGTTTGTAGTTTACTGAGGCAATGGACGTCTCTGGCTGAGAGTTCTAAATGTCGCTCCCTAAACTGCAAGCCCCAGGATTCTATAGGAGGTTGAAAATAGAATAAAAGCACTGTAACAGTATGGTGCAGAAAGGCCCCTAGTCTCTAGAGTAGCAGAAAATGAGTTTACACCATCTTCCATTTGACATCTTTTCAACTATTTAAACATGGCTATCATGTCACCTCTTAACCTTATCCTTTTCAGGCTAAACATACCCAGCAACCTCACTTGCTCCTCATTGGGCATAGTTTGCAGGCCTTTTACCATTTTGCTCACCCTCCTCCAGACACATTCCAGCTTGTCAATATACTCCTTGAATTGTGGTGCCCAGAGCTGGGTACAGAATTTCAGGGGAGGTCTGACCAAAGCAAAATAGTTGGTATTATTATTTCCCTTGACCTAGACACTATATTCCTATTGATGCAATCTAGAATTAGCCTTTTTAGCTGCCATATCACACTGTTGACTCATGTTCAGCTTGTGATCTATTAAGACTCAGAGATCCCTTTCACAAGTATTGCTGTCAAGCCAAGTATCACCCATCCTATATCTGTGCTTTTCATTTTTCATACCTAAGTATAGTACTCTACATTTCTCCCTACTGAAATTCATTTTGTTATTTTTGGCCCAACTCCCTAATCTGTTAAGATCATTGAATTCTGTTCCTGTTGTCTGGGGTATTAGCTACCCCTCCTAATTTAGTGTTATTTGCAAATTTGATAAGAATGTCCTCTATTTGGTCATCCATGTCATTGATAAAGATGTTGTGTAGCAGTGGACCCAGGACAGAATGCTGTGGCACCCCAGTAGTCATGTCTCTCACAGAATGAAAAGGAGCCATTGGTGAGTACCCTTTGGGTTCAGTTGTTCAACCAGTTACAAATCCACCTAACAGTAGCAGTATCTATCTCAGATTTCACTAGCTTATTTGCAAAAATATCATGGGGGAACCTTGTCAAAGGCCTTACTGAAATCAAAATATGCTATAGCCACTGCATTTCTTCATCTATCAAGCTTGTACCTCTATAAAAAGAGAGAGAGAAGATTAGTCTTGTATGACTTTCTTTTGGGGAATCCATGTTGACTTTTAGTGATCACTGCATTCTTCTCTAAGGCCCTTTCTGCAACTTACCTGCATGTGTCGCAGTCGTGCAGGGATCATGTGAGCAGCCTCTTCTGTGAGGCTCTCGCGTCCCTGCTGCTTCTGCTCTGCAGGAGCTGCCGGCTGGGCAGCAGGCAGCATGAGGGCTCTGCCTCTTCCTTCCGCGGTGCAGCTGGGTATTTTCCCAGGCTGTGCTAGGGGAGGAGGCATGAGGGCCGCGGCTCTGGAGTCTCCGCACGTACAGTAAGTGTGTGTGGGGCCCCAAAGCAATGCACGATCACGCACCATTTTCAGCTAAAAGCTGAAAATTATATAGTGTGCGATTGGTGCCTGCTGGCCCTGGCAGCATCACACGATTGCGAGGATGTCATCTAAAATGCTCTTACAATCGCGTGACACTCCAGAGGCCCTTTTGCATGATAAATGCTGTGCAAAAAGGCCCTAAGTGCTTACAGGCTATCTGTTTAATGATCTGCTCCGGAATCTTTGGCCATTTCCGCACTGGGCGAGGGAATCACCCCGTTCCGGTACTTACCAGACTTCTTGGCTCCACACTTGGGTCCGGGCTGGTCTGGAGCAGTGTGTGGCTGCCGCTCCACACTGCTCCAGGGACGAAAATGGAAGCTTCCGGTTGGTCAAGGCTCTCCACCAACCGCTGAAGCTCTCCAACCTAAAGCCCACCCCTGGCAGATCGCAGGCTCATACTGGTGCGAGCCTGCAAATCTGCACCAGAGCGTGGGCACGGAGTAGCGTGCTCCATGCTTTTGAAAGACCTGTTTCAAAAGCACGCTGGACAACCACTTCGGGTCATTCTGGAGCTGGCTGAGGTGCGGAACTACACTAAGTAGGTCCGACCCAGTCCGCTCCCAGCTGCAGACGTCCTCCCTGGAGGACGCTCTGCACCATTTCTTTAAGCCTGTGCGGAAATGGCCTTTCTTGCTCTTGATGTCCAGTGACTGGGAGGTAATTGTTTTGGTCTTCTCTTTTTCCCTTTTTGAAGATGGGGGCAACATTTGCCCTCCTCCAGTTTGCTGGGACTTCTCCTGTACCCCAGGGATTCTTAAAATATTGCTACCAGTGGTTCTAAGATTATTTCTGCTAATATTTTAAATACCCTTGGATATAGTTCATCTGGCCCTGGGGATTTGAATTTGTTAAGAGCAGCCAGGTATTCCTGTACTAGCTCTTTATCAATACTGTGCTGCATCTTAACTGCACCACTTGCTCCATTTTATCTATGCTGAGCACTTTTTTTCTTTTGGGAGAAACCAAGGCAAAGAAGATGTCAAATAGTTATGCCTGTTCTCTTCCCCTGTGAGCATTTTGCCATCCACTCCATGTAGTGGCCCTGCCATGTGGACATAACAAAAAAAAAAAATGCCCTTTTTATTGTATATAACCACTTTAACAAGCCCAAGCTCCTTCTGCACTTTAGCTTTTATGATTTTTTCCCTACACATGCTGGTTATTCATTTGAATTTCTCTTTGGTGATTTTCCCACTTTTCCATTTCTTGTACATATCTCTTTAAAATCTTAGCTCAGTTGAAAGTTCTTCAAACAACCATCCCTGTTTCTTTTGCTACCTCCCTTTGTGTGTGTGTGTGTGTGCAGGATTGTAGTCTCAGCTCATGGATCAATGACAATGAAGTATTTAGCCAGTTATTGTTATTTATATCTATATTCTGTCTTTCTTCCAACACATTTAAGGTGGTATACACATACCTGCTCTTTCCACTGTGAGATAAGTCACTGTGAGGAAGTGGCTCAGCCAAGGTCATCCCACAAGTTTCATGTATGAGTTTATGTCTTTGGAGGTTTTTAAGCAGAGGCTGAATGGCCATCTGTTGAAAGTGCTTTGATGTGGGTACCTGCATAGCAGGAGGTTGAACCGGATGGCCCCTGTGGTCTCTTCCATGATTCTATGAATGGGGACTTAAACCTTGATTCCTTAAGTTCCAGTCCAACACTCTAAACAGAACTTGCAAAAATTGATTTTTTTCCCACCCCAAGAACACAAGGATTCTGGAATTTGTAAACTAAAGAAGAACTTTTCCAAGCTAAGATTCTAATGTCTCCCTCACATAGCTTTTCATTGGAATTGGTAAGCATGAGTCATTACTTTATTTTCAATGCTATGTGAAAGAGCTTAGAGCAGGTCAGGGTAGAATTGTCACAAGTTCTCAATAAAGACAAAACATCTTGCTTGCTTTCTTCTTGTACAGCATTGGGTGCAGGAAACTGTATGCTATTACCTACCTAGGATTACCAGGGACACATCTAGACTGATTTTAAAAAGGCCAGAAAGTCCCAGATTTGTAAACATTTTGAACTGGGATTGAGGGATTATTCTCTCCAACTAAAGGTAAAGGTAAAGGTAAAGCTATCCAATTTGACTCTATTGGCACAGGCCATTTTGCAGTACTATTAGAGTGCTATTATTCCACTTTCAACATCCTGTGGGATTCGGGGGTTTATAGTTTATTGAGGCCAAAGTGCTCTCTGGCTGAGAATTCTAAATGATCTTCCCTAAACTTCAAACCCCAGAATTCGATAGGATGTTAAAAATGAAATAATAACACTATACTAGTCTTGTTAAGTTTAATTGACCCTAGGTGTTATGGAAGCTTTTCTGTACTGATGAAAACATGAGAGACATACTTTGATGCTACAGTCAGTGAAGCAATCATGTTTGAGTGGACTGATCTATAGATCTTTCATGCGAAGAAATCTTTACTTACTGGTGATCTTAGAGTCCTGTTGCTCAGAGATAAGGAGGCCACTCAACAGGCAGTTGACAGCAGCTAGGAACTAAACAACTATGGAGCTAGTTTTACATGGGGACCATCTCCGAGTGGCACATGACAAATCTTTGAAATTGAGATTAAAAAACAACAACAGTTAATCATATTTATTAGCCACTGTTATACTGAATTCTTCCAAGCTGTATAAAAACTACACAGTATATGAGCATGTATCACAATGACAGTAAAAGCTAACTAAAAAGCAACTCATATAGACAGCTGAAACAGTTTAAAGTATTACTCACAACAAACAGGATGATATTTATTGTTGAGAGGAAAAATAAGATACACAGTATTTCTCCAAGCCCTTACACAGACCAAAAGCAGATATTTGGAACCCAGCTGGTGCACTGTTTTACGGTGGTTTTAGTTCTAATGGTAAAATTTCATTTCAGTTGTAGTACTAAAGATAAATCCTGCTCTAATCTGATTTACTGGTCAGATTGAGAAATTGTACTGTGATGGAAAGTCAACAGTCTTCAAAAGAACCCCAGTTCTGAAACAAAATCTGACATCTATACCAGGGGAACATATGGTCCACCAGATGTTGTTGGACTGTAACTACCATCAGCCATAACTAGCATAGCCTATAGTGAGGGGAACTGGAGAAAACATCTGGAGGACCACACATTTATATCCCTGATCTAAAGAGTATTTTGAAATAAGTTTTTGTTACTGAAATATGCGTTGAGTCAAAGATAGGCAACATTACTCACAATTCTTTAATATTGTACTGAAGATAGATCTTGCTCATCTCTCTTTTGGGTGATTGTCTATTACTTATTTATGTGCTGATGAAATGTTCTACTCACCCCTTGCACTACTCAAAAGCTGTTGATTCAAAATGAATTGTTTACATAAAGTTAAGCATAAATTGAATTTGGACAAATGCCTTTTCCATGTCTTAATGACTAAATGTATGCTTTATCCTTTATGTTATAGTTAGAGAATCTATCCATAAATTCATAGAGCCAGTGTGGCAAAGCGGTTTGAGTACTGCACTACAACTCTGAAGACTGGGGCCATTTCCACACTGGACTATTACAGTGCTATTATTCCACTTTCAACATCTTATGGAATCCTGGGGTTTGCAGTTTAGGGAGGGACCTTTAAGACCCAGGATTCCATAGAATGTTGAAAGTGGAATAATAGCATTATAACAGTCTAGTACGGAAATGGCCTATGATTTGAATTCCCTGCTTTTGGCCGTGGAAACCCTACTAGATGATCTTGGACAAGTCACACTCTCTCAGCCCCAGAGGAAGACAAAAGTAAACACCTTCTGAACAAATTTTGCCAAGAAAACCCCCAATAGGTTTGCCTTAGGGACACCATAAGTTTGAAATGACTTAAAGGCACACAACAACAAGAAGAACAACTGAGAATCCATGGTGTTCCAGATGCTGATCATTTGATCAGTGGCCAAAATGTTGGGAACTGATGGGAGTTGAAGTTTTAAAATATCTGGAAGGCCACAGGATCCCCACCTCTGCATTAACCATTCCCCCCCCATTTTGTGATTATTTATTTTAAGGAATATTAAATCCTGTTCCTTTGTGACAGAATAAAATATTGTTCATATATTAGAAATCCGTCAAGATATATATTTCTTTTTTTTTTGTAGTTAACCCAATAATCTTTTTTAAAAGTACTGATTTTTTTTAGAACCCAACAGTTCATGAACTGAACAGGGACAGCAAGGGTCTGGGTGGCAGTACAAGAGAACGGGAGGTGATCAGAGACAATGATTGCTCAGTTAAGTGAAAAGCACGAGATGGACGCCATGAGGTATTGCTGAATTTCCACAGATGCATCTTGAGAAAAATCTGTTAAAACTGTCACTACAAACAACATTAGAAACTTTAAAAGGCTGCAGTGGAAATCAAAAGGAAGAGAAGGGATTTGCCATCCTTTGTGTTTAAGGGAAGCGAATTAACTTCTTGACATTTGCATTATTAATTTTTATGCTTTGATGGAAATGATCTGTTACAGTGCTTTAAAGTCTTGGGTTTCACCTCAAAGTGGGGGCCGGGGTGTTCAGGGAGAAGAAGCAAAAGACTTCAAAGTAAATAATTACCTGTTGCTGATGTATTGTATTTAAACACTCTGGCTGGGGATTAAAGCCAATCCTTAGGGCTGTTAACAACCTGCAGTAAACAACTAATGAATCAGAGGACTGGGGTATAACCAACCAAAGCTGAAGGATTTTCCTATTACAGCTACAAGCTGTAATACAATACAGTGCAGCCTTCCCAATCTAGTGCCCCCCAAATGTATTGGACCACAACTACTTCCATCCCTCCAAATAATATTAACCATGTTGGGTAAAAGATAGTGGGGATTGTAGTCCACCACTTCATGAGGGCATCGAGTTGAGGAAGGTTAATATAATGAATTCACTTCATCAAACATGCCAATATGTAGGGAGCAGTAATACTTGCTTCATTTTTACTCTCTTCTTAGGTATCCTGAATAATTCCTTTTAGTTAATGCAATAAACTAACATGATAGTTCTCTTAGTGTCCACAATTTTACTTAGGTGTAGTAAGATTATCCAGATACTGGTGTTGTTGTGTGCCTTCAAGTCATTTCCAACTTAAGGTGACCCTACGGCAAAGCTGTCACAAGGTTTTCTGGGGCTGGGTGTGTGTGACATGCCCAAGGTCACCCAGTGGGTTTCCATGGCTAAGTGGGGAATTGAATCCTGGTCTCCAGGCTCATAGTCCAATTCTCAAACTATTCATCACATTGTCTCTTATTCATCTATAGAGATGGAGAATATGTAGCCTTTCCCATCATCCCACTGGTTATGATGGCTAAGGCTGATGGATATTACAGTCCAGCAACATCATGGAAGGCCACATATCCACAGCCTTGGTATATTATGGCAGCCACTATATTACATACATTTCACAGGTCTTACTCATTATTTTAAGGATGACACACTGCTCTGTAACTTGCATCTTGATCAACTACAGTGGTGGGAGAGGGAAACCTATGGCTCTACATTGTTGGGCTACAACTTGTATCATCCTTGACTATTTGCCGTGCTTACTGAGGCTGATGAGAGTTGGAACTTTGGAGGGGGAATCCTAGCCCCTGCTCTCTACAGCCTCCTTCATGTTTCATAGGTGTGAAGACACGGAATGCATAGGTGGTGAAATGGGGTTGCTCCGATGGCCCTGTGCTCAATGTTCAAACACATCTGGTTCGAGGAAACTATGCCAAGAAGGACAATGCTTATGTATAAAGGTTCTTAATATACATTACCACTCCTGGCCAGGTTATCGCTGTTCTGGAATTTCAAACGATTGGTAAACTAACATTTTCTTTCTTTCTTTCTTTCTTTCTTTCTTTCTTTCTTTCTTTCTTTCTTTCTTTCTTTTTTTCTTTCTGAAAAATGTCTTTCACACTCAAGAAATGTAAGCAACAACATGACAAACAAGAACGATTAAACTTTAGGTTTAACATACACTGTGCTGCTTTTTTTGAGCACTAGAAACCACTAGTACTCTTATCTTTTTTTCTTTTTAAAAAATTGGGTGTGTGGGTGTGTATGGAACTGTCAGTGCTCTCAATCGAGATGCAGAGTAAAGAACTGAAAATATGGGAAAGTAAATACAGGCTCAGAGAATGGAATGTAAACAGTCACTGAGCAGCCAAAAATCATTTTAGAGGAGGGATGCAGACTACTCTCCCTGCCTGGATTAGTTGCTTTGAAGATTTATGGTTTGGAACTTAAACCCATTACTTGTGTATATTTAATTACCAGCTATCATCCCAAGGCAAGGACATTAATCCTGGAAGACTGCTGTCTGTGCACAGACTGCAGTGGCCACAAGAAGTCTCCCATGAAAGTACTGTTGCCATTTTTTCTCTTTAAGCATTCCTCTATCTTTAATCAATACAGCTGTGTGATAATGATTATGTAGGCCCATTTCAATCTGGGTTCAGGCCTGGTTTTTGGGTTAAATTGGTCTTGATCCCACTAAAGAAAGGCCGTTATTTGAGAGTTGGACAAAGTGCAACTTTGCTGCTCTCATTTGATCAGTGGTTTTTGATGGTATCAACCATCATATCCTTTGGATCAGCTCAAAGGGATGGGAGTTGGGGGCACTGTAACTCCATTCCAGAGAGTAGCACTGGAATATTGTTTCTCAGCCTCCTGGCAACTGTTTTATGGGGTACTTATTCCTAATGGTATTTAATAGCTATATGAAGCTACTAGGATTAGTCCTAAATAGATCTGGAGCAAAGTATCATCAATATACTGATGACATCCATCTCTGCTTCTCTGGCACATCTGAATCAAGTGTAGCTGTGTAAGTCTGGACTCGAGTCTGCACGCAGTGGTGGACTAGTTGAAGCTCGAGAAACTGAAACTGAATCCTGCAACAATGTGGTTTCTACGTCTGGGAAACAGATAGACTACCTGTTCTGGATGCTATTTGCAAATATGATCCTTCACAGAAAGTGCAATCTGGGGCTATCCTTGTATCAATTTTTGCCAAAAGAAACTGAAATAATTTCCATGGCGCAGAGTACCTTTGATCATCTTCTGGGATGCCAGCTGTGGCCATTGTTGGACAGAGATCAGTTTTATAGATTGCAAATCAAAATGTCTTTGACTGCTATTGTTTGTTTTCACCCATTTCTCTAAAGAATTCTGACAAAAGAAAAATAAATAAGGAAAAGATTTCTTACTGCACACTTAGCTCTGAATCTTGATGGTGCACTCTGTTTGCCCTTGCTTTTTTTTAAAAAGGTGGTAGAAATGTGACAAGGAAGGAAGAAAATTTGCTGGCTCTGAGGAGCCCATTCTTCCAGAGTCTTGCTGCCTTCACAGCTGCTGCACTTACAAACTTTTCCTCATCCTGCCATCACCTGCTCTGGCATAGTTACACCAGTACGGTGCAGCTAGAAGATTCAAGCCTTAATCATTTATGCAGTAGGCCACAAAAATGACGATGGTGATGGTGATCGTGATGATGATTAAAAAACCCTACCTTTTTCCTAGTCTGGGACTCAAGGTAGCTTACAACAGTTAAAGACATGTCTAAAAGAATGTGTTGTTGTTGTGTGCCTTCAAGTTATTTCCAACTTATGGTGACACTAAGATAAACCTATCATGGGGTTTTCTGGGACTGAGAGTGTGTGATGCGCCCAAGATTACCCAGGGGGTTTCCATGGCCGAGTGGGGAATCAAACCCTGTTCTCCAGGGTTGTAGTCCAATGCTCGAACCACTACAACACCCTGGCTCTCAAACCAAATGGAAAAGCTAAAAATGAAGCTAACCATAAATTAAAACCAGTGAAAAACATAGCTATTAAAAACAAATAAATATAATAAAAACAACTTTAGGCCTCTGTAACTAAGTAGCAGAGGCCAAACAAAAATCTCTCAGTGAAATGTGTAGATGCATAACCGGACATCAGCTAGAGACCTCTGCTGCACAATGGCACCAATATGGCTTGGGAAGTGATATGCATTGGTTACTGATGCAGATATTCTTGTGAAATGAGCACTTTTATGTGACAACATCACGGCAGCCCCTTGGTGAATACAGATGTTGCACAACTGCTAATTTCTCTTTCCCATATAAGGCAACTTACCTCAATACAAGTCATCAAAAGAATGCCAGCCAATGTTTCCTGAACTTCCACACGTTGGTCCTATCTTCCCATGGCATTGCTCCTTTACAATGAAAATCTTCTTGTGTTAGGCATTCTCTTGTGCATTTATTTGTAAGCCTTGATTCGTTTGCTTCAAAATTAGTTCTCACGCAAGGCGGCCTCTCTTTTGGTTGCTTAATGTTCCTTTCTGTTACAGAGCCTAATGGATTTCATTAGCCCCTTTTATGAGAGAATTGGCTTCTGCAGTTCAGAAAATATATTTGTACAAAAGAGGAGATGCAGAGATGCTTTCATTAGCAATAATGCTTGTTACTCAACAAATGTCATCCATCCCTCCCCACTCCTGCCTCCCCCCACCTCTGGCCTGACCTAGGACATATGTTTGTAATTGCACTGTTTGTGAAGTGTTGTTTCAAAACAGAGTTTGGACTTAAACAATCAAGTTTGAAGGAGCATGGGAAAGGTCTGAAGTTTCAGCCTCTTTTAATTATTATGGAGACCACCACATATGAATAGTTGTATACTCCATGTCTGTATTCTGCTGCATTTGTCTTCAGCATCTACATCAATTCTTAGGTGTGGCTTTTCTAGATTTTTCCATGCACAGCTGCATTTAATTGAGATTTAATCAAGTCTGTTAACAAACTTCAGTGAAAAATCATTTCAGCTTGGCCATGCCATTACAGTCAAAGTACAATGATCCTTAAAAAAATTGGTATTTTTTTAATATAAAGCTGTGCTTATGAATTATGTATTTCTTTTAAATGATTTATACAGTGCTTTACCTATTAACTGTGCTTTGTAGGTTGTTCTTGTGTGTCTTTAAGTCATTTCTAACATATGGTGACCTTAAGGTGAACCTATCATGGGTTTTCTTGGCAGTATTTGTTAAGAGAGGGTTCGGCATTGTCTTGCTCTGAGGCTGGGAGAGCGTGACTTGCCCAAGCTCACCCAGTGGGTTTCCATGGCTGATTCAGATCCTGGACTCCAAGTTCATAGCCCAGTACTCAAACCGCTACACAAGTCTGGCTCCGTGGCTTCACTTTGTTTGGCATTAGCAAAAACAAAAGCATACATCTAAATGAAGCGGTCTGTTTCCCAGTCCAGTTGGTCATTAAAAAGCTCTTGGCTGGGCAGCTTCACTGGGCAAGATGTTACAAATAAAAGGTAGATGGAAAATCAGAAGTGACAATGGTGTAAGTGGTAGTGGTATCAGTGTAAGTGAGGAAGTATAAGAGGTAAAATGGCTGCGGGTGGCAATGGGGAGTGGAGAAATGACATAAGAGGTCCTTTCTTTCAGGAGAGAAGGTTGTCCTTCCAGCTTCCGAGTTGCTTAGGGACCAGCAAGGCAGCCTTCCTCTGGCATCAGAGATGGTTTTGTTTTCTGCAGCCTCTTCGCCACCACCATCATAATGGAGTGTTATGTTGAACTAAATCACCCAAATATTCTGGCCTAAAAGCTGAAGTCTGCACAGTCAGACATTCAAATCAGGTTCTTCTAGGTGCTGGGATAGCCTCAGGTTGCACTTGGAAGTTCCTAAGGCTGCTGGGAACAAAAAAATAAAATAAAATAACACTACAGATGCTTGATACCTCAGTTCTGAAGCTATAAAATCCAGCTGATACTTGTAAATGTCTTCATCCTTGGGTGAAACATACAGGTTCCTTAATACGTATATATTAAAAGGTAGAAAGACACCAGGCAGTTTTTATATTAACAACGCCAGTGATAATTTTAGATACTGTAATAGATTTTTTCAAAGTTACTAGAAACTACAAATTGGGCAGTTTTGCCTGGTAGTTGAAGAGAAAGAACCTTAAGAGAATGAAATCCCAGCTTCTGTTATTACAAAATGACATCAATAATATGGTCTTATGATTAACATGCGTTTTTTAGGCAAGTTTCGCTTTGCTTGCAGGGAGTCAAAGAAGCTGATCATTTTTTCCCCCTCTTACAACATGCTGGGGAAAAGCACTCAGCTATCATCAAAGGTGCATGGTTTGAAAACATAAAACATCCTTTGTGTACTGTAAACTTAAGTAAATAACTCTACTCACTGATTTCTTGATAACACTGTGGGAGAAGATTGGTTTCTCCTTTCCGTCTAAAAAGCAATCTGGCTTGTAGTGTCTAAACTGTTTGTGAGCAACTGTTCTTTTATGTAGAAGGTCTTATTAAAACAAATGCCAAAAGCATCCCATGTTTAATTTAAAGTATGTTCTTTTCTTCTTTCTTATTTAAGAAGCGCCTACAGGCAAGTGATAGCAATGTTATCTTGCTGTTTCATGTCTATCAATATAGTTTCCCTAGAGCTGATAAAAAGTGCTAGATAGTTCCTTTATGTAGCATTTAGTGACATCAGATACATCTTTACTAAACATGCTTTGAAGCTTCAGAATTGCACTTTACACATAACTATGTCAACATTTGCTTTGTGTTCCCAGAAACAAAGAACCTGGCTTTAAATTTTCATCAAGATGCCTCAGAAAGCAAAAAGGAAGCAACTCAAACTAGACAGGCTTTAAACAACAGATGAATGTATGTGAAATCTCAGCTGTCTTGACAGTTTTGTATAAAAGGATGGGATACCAGTTCATCCACATATTTATATCACGTATACAATCTACAGCCATGTGCATCTTGGAGCCTAGTTGGTGTCACATAAGAATCAACCTCTCAAAACAGTTTTATTTTGTTTCTTTTCTCTTATTTAAATACATGATATTTCAAGAAGAGTTAACCTGCAACAGAGAAATAGTGTGCAGGGAAAAGATCAAGCACAATCTCTCGTTGCTGTTTCTCTGCTTCCAGACAGAATGTTTGGGGTGGCAGGGTGACAGACTGAAATAGCTGACAGATTTGATTTGATTACAGCAGGCTAGGTATCTACCTATCCCTGGAACGTATGCCTTTGAAGGGTCATCTGTTACAATGGCAAATAGATACATGTATTTCTGTGTTCTTGTGCTCCCAACATGGCTAACATTCCATGTAAACTGGGAGTCAGACTACACTCAGTATTAAATATTGTGACATGTAACTAAAATACCTTTTCTTTTAAACTTTGAGGTAAATATGTATGCTGTTCCAATTTGGAGATTTATCAGTTTGGATAAAGCCCTAAAAACGGGAAAGGGTTTAAAATTGAACCAGCTTTTAAAATTGTGGTTGCTGTTGCTTTGTTATCCCTCCTTTCCCACAGTTTGGGGAGTCAGAATGAATTATCAAAGTTAAAACAACCAAAGGCCATTTCCGCACGGGGTTTTTAAAACAGTGCAGTCCATCCTCCAAGGAGGAGGTCTGCACCTGGGAGCACACTGGGTTGGACCTACTTAACGTAGATCCGCACCTCAGTCCTCTCCGGAACGACCCCAAGTGGTCGTCCAGCATGCTTTTGAAAAACTGCTAAAAACAGGTCTTTCAAAAGCATGGAGTGTGCCACTGCGAGCCTGCTCCCTTATGCAGATTCGCAGGCTCGCCCCAATGCGAACCTGCGATCAGCCGGGGGCGGGCTTTAGGCTGGCGAGCTTTATGCCAGGGGCGGGCTTTAGGCTGGCAAGCTCGACCAACCGGAAGCCACCATTTGGGATGCCGGAGCAGTGCGTATCAACGAGCACACACTGCTCTGGAGTGGCACGGACCAGACTGGGGAGCCAAAAAGTCCAGTAAGTAGTGGCGTAGGTTGATTCCCTCACCCCGTGTGGAAATGGCCATAGTTAGGAATTCAGTTAACACAAAGGTTAAACAGTACTTAAAATATTAATAAAATTAAAACCAGTTAAAAACATAACAATTAAAAAGAACAAATGAAAACAGCAAGGCAGGTTAGCCCTCAAAGGCTTGCCAATATGAACAGGTCTTCACTTGGCTACAAAAGTAGAGCAAGGAGGACACCAGTCCAGCCACTCAAGGAAGTGAGTTCCAGAGTTTGGGGGCAGCGACGGACAAGAACCTCTCCCTCATGTTCCCACCAGATGTACCTGCAGAAGTCATGGGAGAGAGAGAAAGACTTCCCAGAAGATTTCAAAACATGGGTAAACTCTTTGGGGAGAACACAGTCCTTCAGATAACATGGACCTAAGCCATAATCCACCCTTTCCCACAGAGGCAAAAAAGAAAGAGGAGGAAAGCCTCAAATAATATCAATGAATTCTTCCCAGTTTGTTAAAAATCCTACAAAAAACAAACAAAACCAAAACCTCAGTCCCTCTCTTCAAGATAACTGGGAAGGAAGATTTAACTTTCCTTTTGTTATGTTCCTTCAATTCAACTTTGACATAGCAACTCTATTGTGGGGTTTTCTTCAGAAGAGGTTTGTTATTGTCTTCCTTGAGTGAGAGAGTGTTATTTCCCCAACATCAACACAGTGGGTATCCATGGCTGAATGTGAACACTGGTCTCCCAGAGTCTTAGGCCATTTCCACCCTACACAGTTACAGTGCTATTATTCCACTTTCAACATTCTGTGAAATTCTGGGGTTTGTAGTTTACTGAGGCTAAAGAGCTCTCTGGCTGAGAATTCTAAATGCTCCTTCCTAAACTGCAAATCCCAGGATTCCATAGGATGTTGAAAGTGGAACAATAGCACTATAGCACAATGTTGTGCAGAAATGGCCTTAGCCCAGCACTCAAACCAGAATGCCACATTGACTCATCCTTCCTCTACAGGTATGTAGCAGAGCTAATATGGATCATAGTCCTCACATGCTTACTTCCAAAAAAGAAAAAGAAAGAAAAGATATTTTAGCTAGATATCTCACATTTAACATATGGCATAATAAAGTCCTAAAAATGATCCAAGAAGTCCTGTCTATGAACCCCACCACATACCTTTTGTGGGACAGGTAGTAGGTTCATACAAAAATGTAACAGTCCTTTGTGTCAAATTTGAGCTGGCTGTACTCTTGACAGGCCAGCATTGGGAATTGAGATGTCTGGGAAATAGAACTTCCAACCAGAATTTCTAGTTTGCTTTTTTCATTTGAGGTTTCTTTTGCAGATCAGACAGACAATAAAGAGAAAAGGCATTGTCTGAAAATTTTCTCCTCCCTCAGTGGGATTTGCTCAAAGAAACATGCCTTAGCAATCAGAAAAGTGGGGTGTAAACTAGATAGATAGATAGACAGACAGACTTTCAGATTAAGCTCATGTTTTTATCCCAATGATAGATGGCAAAATAAAGCACACTAAATAAAGGTTCATAAGTGAGGAAAATCACCTGCTATGATAAACAAAAATCTTTTACTACTTGAATAAGCACTGCTTTTTGTCAGTGATGTAGACTGGAATCGATAGAGTCCGACTCAAGTCAGACTTAAGTCACTTCAGTGACTTGACTCGGACTCGACTCGGCCATAAATGATGCACTGACTCGATTTGACTCGAGACTTGTATATTTTTAATGAATGACTTGCTGCCCTTGGTTCAGTAACATAACACATTCATCCAGAAACCTTACGACTTTGAACAATGCCTCTTTTTGCCTACTGGTCACATGACAATCTGTCTCAACCCCAAACTGTGGGTGCATTTCTCAGAGGGGAGCATCAAACAGGTTAGGCAATGGGCTTGAGGTCTGCTCAGCAGCCCATCCCTGCTGCATATCAGAGGAGCCCCCTAAAATGTTTCCTAAGAGCAAAAGACAAGACTTGCCTTCAGAGGGCAGAGGGCAGAGGACATTTCTCAAAGAGGAACCGCAAATGTGTTAGGCAACGGGCTTGAGAAAGAAGGATCCTTTCTTTTAAAGCTTTTGAATCTTCAGTAATGGGGAGTAAGATAGGATACTATTTCCCACTTCTGAAGCTGCAGATGGCAATATTGCAAATGTGGAGAGCTGACTTTGCTTAAATGGGTAAAACTGACTTTATTTCACTCTATCTGATAATTCTGGAATTTTGGTTGGGGTATAAAGTTGGCTTCTAGACTTGAGACTTGACTTGAAAGTATTTTCAAGGACTTGAGACTTGCCTTGAGACTTGAAGGTAGAGACTTGAGACTTCGAGTAAAAGACTTAAATACATCATTGCTTCTTATAGAATCATAGAATCATAGAACTGGAAGAGACCACAGGGGCCATCCAGTCCAACCCCCTGCAATGGAGGAACACACACTCAAAGCACCCCCAAACAAATGGCCAGCCAGCCTCTGTTTAAAAACCTCCAAATAAAGTGATTCCACCACTCTCCAAGGCAACATATTCCACTGTCAAACAGCTGTTACCACCAGGAAACATGCTAAACATATCCTCTACTTGGATTCTGCATTCGTGCTTTAAGAATTTCCAGCACTTTCTCAGTGGAATCTTCTCTTGGTGGACATAGAGGTTTGGCCTCTGTAGAAGTATATGCTTATATCCTAAAAGAAAGCCTGATTGCTTAATCAAGTTGCTCTATTGCTTTGCCATTTTAAATAGTTTATTACAAATAATGGCAAGTTATACTAGTGCCACAAGTACAAATGTTGTTTGGCAAGTCCAAACAATGCCAACATAACACCTCTGCAGACTCAACTTTTTCTCTCTTCCCTTTTCATCTTAATTTTATTTCTTTGTTTTAAATGTCTGTTGTGAATTCTTCAGGCCCTATTTGGATACATTAGTACAATCCTGGAGTAACTGAAGTCTTTTTTGGCTCTGTGCCTGGCAAATCACTCTAGGCAAGAAACAAACTTCCAGAAATGCATGGCTTGTCATGTTACGTTGCTCCACTGATGAAGCTCAGATTCTCTGGGGATAGAAATGTTTGTCTTGGCTAAAATGAGATTAAACTATACCTTAGTCCTAGTGAGCCATCTCAAAATACAAAGGTGTTTGTATTGGTTTGTATAACCTTAATACCTACTCAGTGTGTGTCACACATTTTGGACTGAACATCCTTTATTTCTCTCTTGAAAGGGGTTAACTAAGCTTACCGTGCAATTGAAGAACAGAAGTAAGAAAACCTGGTGGGAAGGAGCAATGTTGTTGTAAATTATAATGCCAAGAACCACTCACCTCGTATGTCTACCTACCACCATCCAGGCAGGTTGAGGGAGGATGACGATGATAACATTTATATCCCACCTTTTTCCCAGTCTGGGATTTAAGACAGTTTACAAAAATTAAAAGTGGTACACATATGTGTTTACATACAGGTGTTAATACAAAATTAAACTATCAATAGAGTTAAAAGCTATTTAAAAGTATGTCCAATAAAAAACAACGAATAGAGACAATGCAGCAAAACACACCTTCTCCATAAGCAGTTAGTCTCTGAAGGCCTGTTGAAACAAAATGTTCTTCATGAAGTGTCAGAGGAACACTGTGGATGTATTACCCCAAAAGGCGGGTGACTCAGAGGTCCACCCGCAATGCCAATGCCTTGCTGGAACAGGGGGGTGTATTAGTTCAAATGGGAGGCCTGCAATAGGGAGGTAATGTAGCAGGATCTTTTACACCTGTGTATACCAGTACTGAAGAGCAGGGAACTAGTCAAAGACTCAAAAGAATGTTTTGTTTTATTGAGGGAATTAACAATCACATGTGCACAAGAGTCAAGCTGTCTCACAGTCACACAAGGCTAACTGAAGGAAAAGAAAGTAAAAATAGATAGCGATGAGTTAGGGCAAAGTGAGTGATATTTACCTATCCTGCAGAAGAGAGACAAAGCGATGTGGCTCAGACTAAGGTTTATTCTGTGTCATGTTCCTAGAGAAATGGCTTTGTAGTTCTCCCTCCCCATTCCCATCAGTTCTTTAGCTAAGTCCAACTCTTAATTCTCTCTTCAAACTGAAATCTGGTTCTAAAAAATTCACTTCTTAATCTCTTTCTTTGAGTTCCCCAGACATAGATAGGTGTCCCAAACCGAAAGATGGACAGAGCTTCCTAGCTGTATGGTCCTTCCTTTACCTTAATAAAAAATCTGCTGAGCATCCTGAATTTTTAATGAGCTATCAGCCTGTAAAAGATCAGTTTTCTAGCACATACACACAGGCTTTCCTGAAGCTTATTCCTAAACATTTCTTTAATTTGTAGTTTAAAAATGTTGGAAGCAAAGAGGCATCAGCGCTTGTATATAGTGATCAGCATCAGGAGGTCAATGGGAAACTTGATAGTCCTCGAAGTATTTTTTTTTAATTACCTATTTTCTTGGGTCTATGTAGCCTTTCACTTCCTTATTAGCATCTTACCACTTCCTTCTTCTTTGAGAAATTAATTAGTCTCTTTGTTCCCTTTATTTGGGAAGAGAGAAGCTCTGGGGTTCCAATCCCACTTATGGTTGTATGTTTACTCCTACACACGAGAGACAGCCTTTAGGGGCTCCAGTAATCAAGTACAGGTCAGCTCATTTTGTCTCTTTCCTTTCCTATCCCAAGGTGGATTTTCTGGGACACTAAAGGAAAGTATGACATTTTACCTTACTATAATTTCCTGAGTATATACTCTTGTTTCTACCTTAGCCTTGCTGCACTCTTCATAATATAAGTCCCAAATGAGCCTAAATAAAATGTATTACTATCCAGTATTAATATCCAAATTACTTTCAAGATCATCTGTTTAGAAGCACAATGATCACTTGCTTATCTCTAGCAGGAGTTCATAATTATTTCTACACTAGGCGTTCCCAGGATTTTATTTTCTCATAGGTGACACTTGTTAGAAACACCTTAAGGCAGCTTTACAATTTTTGGAAAGGTTCCATAAGAAAGGATGAAAAGTATTACTTATGATTTTTTTCTTTTATATATATATATATATATTACTACTTACTGAATAAGGCAATTTTTGTCCTCTTAAGAACTCACCAAACTGTCTTGTCTAGTACATGTAACTTTTCCCCATATTCCCCAATCCAATCTGTATTCAGAGTTATTAACATACACAGGCTGGGTTCCTGAGGGAATACACTGCCTTCCTCCTTGCTGCTAGGCCTCATCTCCGTAGCAACTGGCCTATTCAAGACAGTCACAGTTGACTGAAGCCCAAGAGCTCTCTGGCTGAGAATTATAAAGGGATCTCTCTAAACTGCCAACCCCAGGATTCCTAAGAAGCCATTAGCTTCATACTTCTAGAGCTATACAGGAGACAAATAAATTTAAGCAAGCTCTCTCAAAAGACCAAACAAAATAAAACAAAACCAAACTTCCCTGGAAGTATTTTTCTAAGAAGATTAGTTAAGACTTTCAAGTGGTTTCCAGTCACATCGAATGAAGTGTAGACCAATTGTTTGAAATAGGCTCTGTATGTTTCTTCATATGTAGTAAAGACAGCCTGAACTGGCATGTATTTTAAAGTGGTACTGTGGCAGTATTGCTTATTTCTGTTGCTTAATAATACAATTATATTCTGTAAATGTTGGTCCTTCTTCTTCTTCAATACGATTAGAGGAATGAACTCTGAACAGAGAAATTACATTTGATCTAGTGTAAGTTAGGTGCACTTAGGCTCCACTGAAATCAGTATAAAAAGGGAGTGATGAATAACTTAAAGCCCACCAATTTCTTTGGGAACTAAGTATGAGAGAATCCACGCTGCTCAGTTTGATATCACTTGAACTGTGATGGCTGCATCCTACAGAATTCTGGACTGTGTAACTTTATAAGATATGTAGACATTTATGTGGTAATTAGGAGAATGCACTAGAGTTTCTAGCAGAGAGGTCTAAATAATTTACTAAACTACAAACCCCAGGATTCCATGGACCACAAGATGGAGTCATGGCAGTTACAGTGGTGTCAAACTGTTATATTTGTATATGTAGATGTCAACATTCCAACTTAGTCTGGCTCCAGCTCATTGGGGCTTGCAAGTATAAGGTTTAAAGCAAGACCTCACTTTAGCTCATGTCCCTGGATGAACTGAAGGGAAATTAGCCAAATGTCATAAGGATTGTTTCTATGAGTCATCTTGAGATAGGCAAAAACTGCTGATGTTTTAGATTTTGTACGGAGTGTTATTGTTTCTATAGCATTAAAAGCAGGCCAGCACAACGTAATCCCAACTTGACCCCTGCAACTTACAGAGCAGATACTGCCCACTAGCAACATCTAATGCCAACAATGACCCTGATCTAAACGTTCCTGGGGGCTGCAAAACCAGGAAGCTTTCCACTAAAACACTGATGTTTCTGGGCATTATTGTTTCGCTTGGCAAACTATAAATGAGTCCATCTCCCTTAGAGCAAAAGTGAGCAGAAGGGAGAGCTACCAGATCTAGTCAATCTCTGGATACTGTGTGGTAGATAAAGTTTCCAACTGGCAATTGTTGACCATTATTGACAACTGAAAATCTTTCCTCCCCTAAATGTTGTCACTTAAAAAGAACATTTGTGAGGAAACCAGTGGAGCCAGGATTTTCACCTCAAAAGACTTCTGACTTTCATTCTGACCACAAATTCCTGAACTGAACACATGCTCAGAGATCCCCTGTCCCTCTTACTTAGTTCTTAGGACATCTCTAATTCTCTTAGAAGTGGACAGTAGCTCTTGTGGTTCAAATAGATGCAAACTAGGTCTCACAAGCCTGAAGCTTGCCCATCCCTCCCTTAGAGGTTGATAAAATGTATCACCAGGTAAAAGAGCATGATTTAACCCACCTGAATTTGGAGATGTTACATAAAAACAAAGGGCAGTTGAAACTCCTCTATATATTTACATAGGATGTCTGAAACTAATTTCTACAAAGGTGGCTGATGGTTGATAGGCAGAGATTACTAGCTTACATTAAACAGTCCAGAGAGCAGTACGTGACCATTCCCAGCTGTGGCTTCAATACTGGGTAAAGTATCTGCCACATTAAATTATATCATAAAAGGAAGAATAAAGGAGTCCTTTCCATGCTTCTTTGCCCAGAAAAAAACTCAAAGAACTTTAAAAGCCTTGGGATCTTGTTTTGTTTATTTTTATAAATATGGATTCAGCTGATTGTTCTGTACCTTTCAGGAAACAAGGTAAACACAGCGCAAACTCATTCCAGCATCTCATTGTCTGCTAGTTCTTGCTTTTTGAACAAATCTGTTATCAGCTGCAACGGGATAACTGGCTTTCTCGAAAAATTATCCTGTCTCCCAAATCCAAAAACATTAATATGGACAGATTTAAAAATTAGAGGCACTATTTCTCCCTCTAGTAACTTGGATTTGTTGATCATTTGAATGTCATTGCCAACTGTGGATGATGAGAGGAATTCTAGTCTTGTTCTTACAGAGGAGTGCAGGATCAGTGGCAGAGAAAATAGCATAAAGCTGCAAGCTAGGGCAGGCCCAAAGCAGTTTAAATCTGATGTTCCTGGTGGGGCTTGAGTGAAGGAAAAATCAGTGCCATCTTGTGGGGGGAGGCGATAGAAGAGGAGAGAGAGGAAATGAAGCTGAGAAGTGGTACTGCTAGAGGAAGTGGACTGAAAGTCAAATATGTTTAGCACTTTATTTTTTAAAATGGATTTGCTCTTCCAAGCAATGAAAGATATGTCTGTGCACGTGGTATTCCTCATCTATGTAGGTTGCATTTAGCATGATTTTTTGCAGTTGGTGATTGGAAGGCAAACGTAGCTTTAATTTTCACGTCAAATTGCTAAGGCATGCATCTTCTAGGAAATCAAACTCAGAGAGGAAAATAAGTCAACTGTAGGGAATACAATGCACCTGCCATTATGCAAGGGTTCTGTTTCAGGAACCTCCATGTAAAACAAAAACGGTGAGTTTCACATCCCATTATAGTCAATGGATGTGACATGACCCCATGCCCACACAGACATGTACACCCACTGACCATAATGGGAATGACTGGTCATGTGACTTCACATTCATGTGTGTGGCAGTTGCACCAGAAGAGGGAACACTGTATACATTCCACTTTAAAACAGCTTGACCCACAATCAGAAACTAATCTGGTACAGGCCACTGTGGATAGCTACTTACTTCCATGAACCACTGTAATTCATACTTTGTAAGTGTGTACAGTGACAAGAAATGAAGGCATGAGAACCCAATTTAAGTCAGAAAGGGGGTTAAATGGGGTGGGGTGGAAAACTGTTGTGAAGGTATCACCATTCTGTCACTGATGACTCTGAGTCAGTGAATGTGCTCCACCCTGAACTTTGAAGGAGCATCCCAAGGGTCAGAATCTATTTGGGGAATAGAGTTTAAGCACATTGGATAGCTCCTTTGAAGTTTAGACTAAAACCTACAGCAGATTCACTGCCTCACTGCTGTTGAAGCCATAAGTAGCCACTGCCCTTTGCCTTAAAGATGCAAGAGACTACTGCAGAAAGGGTGAAATACTGCACTGGCTGGGGCCACATTGTTACCTTCAGATTATTATAATTTGGCATTAAACCTGTAGCAGCCTACTCGATCACAATACCATTGGCTCTCATTCTCAACATGAGCCCTACAATGTGAAAACGCTGTAAGCCAGTGTGCTGTTAAAAGGTTCCAAAATAACCAGTTATTGTGGTGTGTTCATGTCTAATAGCTACCAACCAATAATGTATTCATTGAGCTGGATCCAGAAATTCTTGCCTCCTTTGTTTAAGCCAGCCTCTGCAGCCCAGCTTCTTTCATTCTCTCCAGAACCCTGGAAATGCTACACAGAATGTCAGGAGAACCACAATAGGGGTGGGGGAGCCGTTCCACAAAATGAAGCGGAGGGAGCTTTCAAGCACAGGATCCTTCTGTCTGTGGAATGGAGAACCCTGATCCAGCTCATAATGTACCAAAATGGTTAATACGCTCTGGTTTGCTTGTACTCAAGGGTAGAAGGAAAGTGATGGCTGCTATGCTATACCCATTTATATCAGAAAAACTAACTCAGTTTGTATTTTTTTAGCAGATGTGCACGGAGTTACACTGATACACGTTCTATTAAATATGTAGAATATGTTAAATTATTAATCATTATTCTAGTCTCCCTTCGAACTCCCAGGACCATATGGGCCTTTTAGAAAACAAACATCTCTGTATTATTACTAGTGACCCATGTTTGTAACTCCCAGACTTGGATTACAATTTCTTTTTGTCTTATAATGTTGACTTCAAATATGAAGTGAGCACATTACACACAGAGAGACGCACAGAGAGAAAGATCCTGGTTCAGAATTTAATCCAATTGAATAAGAATTATTTTTGAGAAGTTAAGGACCTCTAAAAGGGCTTGTTCATATCTTCTCATAGAATAGATTGACTGAGAACAAACAGGAAATTCAGCCCGTAGTTACAAGTCCCAAATTGGACTTTATTTTCAGGGAGAAATGTTCACTTGGCCAACAGCATAATCTGGTGTTGAAACATTCCTCAGATGAAATGTCATAAGTCTACTGCTGAAACAAGGGCCTTTCATTCTCCACAATGATAGCACTATGATTCCACTTTAATGGCCATGGCAATATCCTAATCTGGCGAATCACTAGAGCTCTCTGGTTGAGAGTTTTAAATAGGCCTCCCTAAATTGAAAATCCCAGGAATTTATAGGATGTTGCCATGGAAGTTAACGTGGAATCATAGCACTATATAATTGTGTAGTGTAAAAGGGCCCAAGGTTAGTATTGTGCTGAATATTGTTAACTGTGCTGAATTTGTGAATGTTTAAGTTTTAATTGTGTATTTCAGCTTTGTTTTAATTCTTAGTTGATTGTTTGTGTTTTAACTTTTGTATTCCATCATTTTTAACTATTTTTTAAAAAATTATTATAAGATGCTTTGAGTCCCAATCAGGAAAAAGTGGGGAATCATCATCATCATCATCATCATCATCATCATCATCATCTTATCAAATAGGAAATGTATGAGATAAAAGAGTGGGGGATTTGAGGTGTCCACTATCAAGTAACAAAAGGAATACACATCAGTCTAAATATAAAATAGGGAGGAACTATTTACGTGTTGCAGTATCTAAGAAATAATGAGGCTGCTGGATAAACATAAGAGAAAGGTGGCCTACAAAGTATTTATTTATTGTGTACATATGATGCACTGAGTATTTCAGCAGTATCGATAGGAAGCCAGCATCATCGACTTCCTGTAAACAAATTTGATTTAGAACAGTGGTTGCCAAACTTTGATCTCTGGATGTTTTTTTTGAGTGGTAAATTGAAGCATTCCCTGTCAATACAACCAATGCAAGAGTCACTATCATTGGTACAGCATCATCTGTAATGCAATAACATCTCATTCAAATTTGGGAACCACTGGTTTAAAAAGACTTTTTAAAAACTAAATATTCCGTTACCTGGGACAAGCACCATTAAGTGCAATAGGATTTACTTGTTGTTTTTTTTAAAAAAATTAATTGATTATAAAGACAAAAATGAACACAACAAAAAAGAAAAACACCACGTGATACACATAACAGTGGAGAGAGAAAAAAAAGGAATTTCAACCAAAACAGATTTATATTGTTATTTCTCTCCGATTCCATTACAATCTTATTCAACATATTATATATCATACTACTTATATACTTTTGTTACCTATATCTAGATCTCATTCTTATTATACTCATTATAATAGTTTCATTCTTAACTCTATACTTTTCAATTACATTTAATCTACTACTATTACTAAATATGACCTTATTACTAAACATATCAAACTATTCCTAAAAGTAAACCCACCCCACAGAGCCAATTATGTTTCAACTTACTCTACCTTCCAGAATTGTAATTCTTCTTGTGGAGGTATGACACCTTCCTCATTTATTAAAACCTTTTCCACAAATGTTTTCTATATTGCTTTGAAATCATTCCCCTTCGTTATTCCCTTTTTGGCCTTAATTTGACATGTTAGCAATAGGATTTACTTGTGAGTAGAATAAGTATAGGGATTGTGTTGTCTGGCACTTAAGCAACTGTAATTGTATAAATTTATACCTTTAAACACTTCCCTAATAACTTTATAAAGGAAATATTTTAAATAAATGTATTAAAAAGTTAAGTGTGATTTGTTAAATTAAGACTTTATACTAAGGACATTGAAATAGATTTGATTCAGAACAGATATTTTGAATTTATAGAGTCAAAGAATCATAGAGTTGGAGAGATCACACAGGCCATCCAGTCCAGCTCCCTGACATGAAGGAAGAGGCAACCAAAACACTTCCAAAAGATGGTCATGCAGCCTCCAATTAAAAATGTCAAAAGAAGGAGATTCCACTACACTCCAAGGCATCATATTCCACTGTCAAACAGCTTTTGCCATCAGGAAGTTCTTTCCGGTGTTTAGAATCTTCTCTTGTAGTTTGAGTCCATTGCTCTGTGTCCTAATCTCTGAAGCAGCAGAAAACACGCTTGCTCCATCTTCAATACAATGGCCCTTTTCACATGGGGTTAAAAAAACCGGTGTAGATCGACCTCCACGGAGGTTGTCTACACCGTTACACGAATTGGGGTGGATTACTTGCGAGTAAATCCACACGCCAATCCGCGGTCGGGTGCCCACAAGTGGCGCTGCCACGTGCTTTTGAAAAACCACATTTTATGTGCTTTTTTCAAAGGCACGGGGCATCCAGCCCTGTCCAGCCCCGTCGCAGAGCCCGTATGGGTTTACGGACGCGCGAAAGGGCGTCCCTGCAGATCGGGCAGGGGGCGGGATTTCCGGCTGGCAAGCTTCTCCGATTGGTGGAGAGGCTCCGCCAGTCAAAATCTGCCATTTTGGGCGCTGCTGGGCACCGAGGATGCCGCGGGACGCTGCTGCGTGTAGAGCAGCGAAATGCGCTGCTCCATGCGGCGATGGAACAAGGTAAGCCCCGGTTTGGCGTGGCTTGCCCCGTTCCGCCGCCCGCGTGTGAAAAGGGCCAATATCCTTCCAAATATTTAAACGTGGCTATCATGTCACTTCTTAGCCTTCTCTTCTCCAATTAAACATGCACAGGTCCTTCAGCCACCCCACATAGGACTTGGTGTCCAGACATTTTACCATTTTGGTTACCTTCCTCTTGATGTGTTTCAGCTTATCAGTATCCTCCTTGAACTGTGGTGTCCAGAACTGGACACATTATTCCAGCTGAGGTCTGACCAAGGCAGAATAGAGTGGTACTACTATTACTTCACTCTGTCTAAACATTATACTCCTATTGATGCAGCCTAGAATCACATTGACTTTTTAATTTGCCACATCATACTGTTGACTCATGTTCAGCTTGTGGTCTATGAAGAATCCTAGATTCTTTCATATGTACTGTTGTCAAGCCAGGTGTCACTATACTATATTTGTGCTTTTCATTTTTTTTCTTCCTAGGCATAGTAACTTACATTTCTCCTTCTTGGAATTCATCTTGTTAGTTTTGGCCCAGCTCTCTAATCTGTTAAGGTCATTTTGAATTTTGATGCTGCCCTGTAGGGTATTATCTGCCCCTCCTAATTTTGTGTCATCTGCAAATCTAATGCCCCCTATTCCATCACCCACATCATTGATAAAGATGTTGTATAGCCTTGGGCCCAGGACAGAATGCTGTGACACCCCACTAATCACTTCTCTCCGGGATGAAGAGGAGCCATTTGGTGAGTACCCTTTAGGTTCAATTGTGCAACCAATTACAAATGCACCTAACAGTAGCATTGTCTAGCTCAGATTTTGCAAAAATATTATGGAGGACCTTGTCAAAGGCCTTACTGAAATCAAGATATGCTACATCCACAGCATTCACTTCATCTACCAAGTTGTAACTCTGAAAAAAAAATGATAAGATTAGTCTAGCATAACTGGGTTTGTTTTTTGTTTTTTGGAGAAAGCCATGTTGACTTTTAGTGATCATGGCATTCATTTCTAAGTGCTTACAGACTGTCTGTTTAATGATCTGCTCTAGGATATTTCCTGGTGTTGATGTTAGGCTGACAGGGCAGTAATTGTTTGGGTCTTCTATTTTTCTCTCTATGAAGATGGGGACAATATTTGCACTCCTCCAGTCTGCTGAGATTTTGGTTTTCCAGGAATTCTATTATCAGTGGTTCTGATTTTATTTCTGCCAGTTCTTTTAACACCCTTGGATATAATTCATCTGGCCTGGAGACTTGAATTTATTTAGAATTTATTCCTGTACTACCTCTTTACCAACACTGTGCATTACCAACCCCTACTACATCATCTACTCTATTTTCCCCAAGCTGAGCACTGTTTTCCTTTGGGACAAGACCAAGGCAAAGAAGGTGTTGTGTTATTCTCTTTCCACTGTCCCCTGTTAGCATTTCACCATCTTATCCATGCAGTGGTCCAACATTTCCTTGTTTTTCATTTTGCTAGAGACACAACCAAAAAAGTCCTTTTATTGCTTTACATCTCTTTGGCAAGCCTGAGCTTTTGGGTACTTTAGCTTTTCTAATTTTTTCCCTACACAAGCTGGCTATTCATTTGAATTCCTCTTTGGTGATTTCCCCCCACCCTTTTCCATTTCTTGTACATGTCTCTTTTAAATAATAGCTCAGTTGAAAGTTTATTGGTCATCCATCCTGATTTGTTTAGATTCCTCCATTTTTCTATCTCCTTGGAACTTTTTGAAAATGTGCCACTTTTATGAAATACCCATCCATCATGAACTCCTTTGTCTTTTAGTATTCTTGACTACAGGATCATACCCAGTATTTCCCTAAGTTTACTGAAATCAGCTTTCTTAAAGTCTAGAATGTATGTCTGACTGTGCTTGTTTTCCCCTTTCCACCGTATAACAAACTCCAGGAAAACACGGCCACTTCCACCTAAGGATCCCACCACTTCCACTCCGATTATCGTTAATCATCACTGTCAATTCAGATCAGATCTAAAATAGCTGATCCCCTTGTTGCCTTTTCCACCTTTTGGACAATGAAATTATCTGCAAGGCAAGTGAGGAATCTGCTGGACCTGATACTCTTGGAAGTATCCAATTAATTCCAACAAATATCAGGATAGCAGAAATCTTCCACTAGCACCACAGCTCTCCTTTCTGTGTTTGGTCATCTGTTCCAGGAAGGCATCATTCAAGCCCTCAGTCTGGCTTGGGAGTCTGTAGTAAAACTCTTCAATGACATCAATGTTGTTTCTCTCCCCCTTAATTTTTACCCAGATGCTCTCAACCTGGCTTGCAGGGCTTAAGTCATGGATCTCTTCACAGATATAAACATCTTTGACATATAAGGCTACTCTTCCTCCTTTCCTGTTTGGTCTATTTCTCTGAACTAGATTATACTCTTCTATTACTACATTCCAGTCATGAGACTCATCCCACCAGTTTGCAGTGATGTCTATTATATCATATTTGCTTTGCTGCATTAAGAGTCTTTCAGATCTTTCTTTCAAGGATTGCATATGTAGTTTTTTTTTTTAAAAAAAGACAAATAGATCATGTATTTCCCAGGGTGTCATAGGAAAAATGAAATAAATGATCAATTTCCTAGAGTTTAATATGAAAAATGAAATCAAGATACTCTAATTAAACTTTTACTTTGTGTGCAAGAAACCTTTATATGTCTGCATACTATTAGCCCAATTTTAATTAGCTACTGAATATCATCTTAAAAGATTTCCTTGTTCCTTTCTCTTTTTCTCTCTCATAATTGTTTTTACTTTTGAAACAATGTTTTTGGTGGAAAACTATCATAAAAATGTACCCATGCTAGGCAATCTTGAGTGTCCTATTTACTTAGAAATGTCTCATACTTTTTTTTTTACTGTACTTGTAAAAAAAAAGCAGATGAGTAGCATAAAACTTGTATGTACATTACTCATATTGAAAAGATTTTTTTTTTTAAAAGTGCCACACCCAGTTCTTTAGGTCAGATCAGGATACAGACCAGTTGATTAAGTCTACGCCTTAGGCAGATGTAATGTTTGTTAGCTCTGCATGCCAAAAATTCCCAGAACAAAGGATGCCATACATATCTCAGCTTGTTCTTGATTGAGATTAAACTGTTTGGTGGTTTCATAATGTATTAAGAGTCTTATGTTCCTTTTCTCTTAATATGGAGAAGAATTAAACATAAATGATACATATTAACTGTGCAAAATTGCAATAGGCTCCAGTATCTTTGACTGGAAATATATCTTTGAAGTTTGCTTTCACATTCATATTGCCAGTGCCCATAAAGTCAATGCCCATAAAGATAGCTTCTTTACTGAATCTACTCGCGTGAACCACCCATCAGTATCAGTTCTGCGAACAACTGAGAAATCCACAGAGCAGTCAGTCACAGGAACCAAAGTCCTTGCAAGCACTTACATGCAAATCAAGTATGTGTTTTGCACACTTGTTTTACACCTTTGTATGTGTACATTTGAACTTATAACTACTCTCAGTGATGCCTGCATACTATCCCATCATAACCAGATTAAGGACTTCCAAGTGAGATGTGAAAATACTATCTTTTATATGCTTTGGTTTGTATATCGGTTTTTTGTTGGCAGTATTTTGCAGTATGTAGAATTTGACCTTAGATTTGTAAGATCAATTCCTTGGAATGTAAGGCTTACCCTTTAAGTTGGTTTCTGTCGTTGCCAGTGGGGAGGAGGCAGCCATCTTCCTGCTAATCACAAATTAATGTCTCTTTATATGTCTTAATCGGACTGGCAAGTGACATACAGACAGTAACTTACCAACATACATGATCCTGCCCATGGCTTAAGATCTTTATGGGAGGCCCTTCCCTCTGCCCCACCACCCTCATAGGTGTTTCTGCTGGGATCTCAGTGGCTGCCCCCTGCCTCTGGATGTTACCCTGATTTCTGGGGTCCCTTGGGGGACACTTCAATGTGCTCCATGTGATGGGGAATGGAAACTAGCCAGAGCACAAGCAATAGCAATGCGAGAGGCAGGGTACCCTAGCGGGGTCTTTTTACCCAGTTTTTATGGGGTCAGGCCAAGCCAAAAACCAAACAAAAATGTCCAATAAATGATTTTATTGAATGAAAATCTCACGCAGCAACGCAATCACTCACGCACGCACCCAAGAGCTATTAAGAAGCAAAAGAGAGGAAATTGGACAAGGGTGTATTGAAAGGGTGTAGTTGGGGTAATACTGCACCCTTTCCTGAAGTCCTGGGTCCGGGAAGACAGCGGAGAAGTGGGGCTCAGCATGGAGAAGGCTGAGGGGATTACTCAACAGACAGAGCAACAGTCTGCTGGGATGACTGGGAGTGATCCAAAGAACCACTCAAAAACTGGGACAATTTGTAGGGGAAAAAGTACCTGGAGGACTAATCCTTTCCCGGGGAGAACAAATGGGTGTTGGAGCAATAGCAAAGCTCCACCGTGGTAATTTCCTTTGTGTGATGGGATTGCAAGGTGTTGCCAAAGTCTCAGGATCTTCGGCTGTGTTAGTTTGTGGTGTGACTTCATGTAAATGGTCCTCGCCTGATGGAATATTTGCTCAACTTGGGGCAGACACGCTAATCCCCTCAAGTTGGCTTTCTGGGACTGTAGACCCTTTGTTTATTGTGGGTTTACACATCTTGAGGTCTCCTGGGGCTACGTGACTGGGGATTTTACTGGCCTGACCTGGTTTTCAATCTTCGACGATTGCTGCCTGCCTACGTGCACCTTCCGGGGATCTCTCAGGCACATTGAATCATACTTTAATATCAAAATTGTAGACCCCGGGATAGGGTTTCTTCAGTGGAGAAACATGGAACTTCTTTCCTGGAGAGATCATTATCATCATCATTGTTATCATCATCAAAGGGACAGGGAATATGTGGCCCTCCAGACTGCAACTCTGGTGGTTATGGTGTAAGGACTGGAGCTGAAATCCAACAACATCTGAAAGATGCACATTTACTAGTTTTGTGCAACCAAATCACCTCACAAAATGAATCAGGTCAAATTGGTCTAATTTGTACCAACTCTGGACTGGATCACATGGGCCCAATTCAGTTCCATAGCAGAAAAGCACTCTGCAAAGTGATTCACACTAATCCAGAAATCTGGATGTAAAAATAGGCAAGAGAAAGGCAGAGTGTATGTTTCTAACATGACCATATAAAAAGCCTGGATGGTGTGATGTGAAGGAGATCAACGTCTGGGCTCTGCTCACAAATAGCTGTAACATGTGGTCTGTAGCAAACATCTCACTAGCACTCTCCTGTCACAGTGCCTATGAAGAGGGATTGTGTGAGGGCACTGAGATTGTATACAGAATGCTCTCCTGCATCTTTTCATTACCTTGGTGCATTTTACTATTAGTAGCAGATTGTTGAAAGAGCTGCGGTTTGAGTTTGATCAGTTCTTGATTGTCATCTGTATCTGGAGTCTCTGAGACTTCCTTTTTTAATTTGCTAAGAATCTATCTTGCTAAATATCTTTAGCTTAATCCTCTGTTTGCCTTTCTTGTTAATTTTTTAAATTTATGTAGTAGTCTGCTTCTGAGTCTCTGTAATTTAGGTAATGAAACATATCCTTACCTCCACCTCAATTGCCTTTAACTATTTGCTTTGTCAGTGTGATTCATTTTTAAAAATAATCTCTCTAGGTCATCTATCAGTCAGTCTGTCTGAGTGGAATTTTTGGTCTATCAAAAAGTGTATTTTTTAATTTGCAGAGCACACGTATTCTTTTTATATAGTACTTTTATTGTGAAGCAAAGAAAATGTAATTGTTTTATTGCCCATTTGGATGAATAAGCAAACCATTAAATTTAATTTTCATTAGATTGCCTCATTTGTTAAATTTATAAGATATGCTGGTCAATATAGTCTAGTCTTTTACCCTGGGTTATAATAAAATAGTAGAAATTCTGTTAATGAATAGCAATGTTACTCATGAGTTCATTCATCTTTCTAGCAGATCCAAGTAAGGAAGCCTTGACCTACACTAGACTGACTTGCTGCTCCTCCATGACAAACCCCTACATGTGGGAACTGATGGGTCAGGGGAAATGCATGGCTTTTATTCAACATCTTTGTTTTTGATGAAGCATTCAGATATGCAGTGCAGGCATACCTCAGTTAACAAAGCCTCTGACAAAGAAGCAACTTTTTTGCAAAGTTTTTTTTATCCCCACCCAACCCTTTTCTTCCTTGTCCTCTAGCTAGCTGGGTTTTTTTAAGCAGCATTAGCATTGGAAACATGATAAAAGAGGGCTGGAGAAACAGACTTTCAGTGAGGGGTTGTAGCAGTGTGTCTGCAGTAAACAGTGTGATATAAAACCTTGAGCTAGAAAAGAATGAGATTCTGCCTCAACTGATGCTACGATAGTTGTATGTCTGTTTACAACAAATGAGGTAGCTGCCTCCAGAATCTCTTCCATACATGAACTGCGAAACAAAAATAAACAGTTAAAGTAGATTAGCCTGCCTTCTCAACAATCCTCAGCATGTTATAAAAGCATAGTTCTATAACTCAAAATAGAAACGTAAGTGGAGACTAATGAAAGAAAAAAATGATCTCTAGATGCATTGGGGAAGAAGCTGTCAAGACGTTTTCTAGAAGATTCAAAATGTTTTTGTTTACTTACCTGGTTGTTTTATTTCACATCTCCATGTTGTTAGTTTTGAATAAGAAGTTTGCTTAAACATGTTGAACTGCTTTTCTTTTTGTCATGTAGGAACCTGTCCCAATTCTTTCCATGCTATTTCCACTTCTGATGCCAAATTTTCCATCAAAAAAAGTAATGCCCAGGAACATATCTGTACTTTCTCTGCATGTGAATCCATGGGAACACAGTCCAGGAAAACTTCCACATATTGAGTCTGCTGTTGAATCTAGCTGGACCACAAGGTGGCAGGAGGAGAGGAAGAATCTGAGTGCTAATTTTGGTTCTCTCAGTTCCTCTGTTTCACAGTTTTAAATTCCGTTCATTGAAAGCTCTGAGAATGTTTCCAGTTTTACGTTTGGTTTGTTTCTTTTTAAGTTCACATGAAAATGTATGTGCATTGTTGTGCATAATTCCCCTAATATATGGACATTTGCAAGCAATGTTGCCCATATGCATACTTTACAAGTTATTTTTCCCATGTAGTACATTTGAGAAGGCTTTCCCTATGAATATATGCATTTTTCAGTGGAACTCTTCTTCATATTGACATTTTTATGTGTCAAAAAATTTAGTGAAATTGAGGTCTCAAGGTATAGCTGTGTTTTGATTCATGTGTAGGACTCAAAAGTCCAAAATAAGTCTACAGTGGAATGCAAAGCAAATTTCATTCTCATGCTTAGACAACACTTTGATAGGCTTCAACATCTTGGATAGCAATTTCAAGTCTGGAATAAAACCATGAAAAAGATACTCTGCATCTGTGATATAGAAGCCACTGGTGTGTGCTGCTTTCTGGACCATTTTAGTGAATATAATTTTTTTCTTAATATTAAGTTTATTTGACATTATTAACATACACATATTTGCAACAAAGAAAATTAAAGAAATAAAGAAATAAAAAAGATGGAAAGAAAAGAGTCTAAACAGAACTGAGAGTATCTAACCAAAAAGAAAGCATTTAACCAAAAAGAATAGAAAGCAAACCCATCATCCCACAACACCCCAACAAACAATACTTATGACAATAACCGAGAACAATACTTATAACAACACAATAGAATACTTACCATTCTACCCCTTTCTCATTCTCCCTGTGACTTCCCGTGCTTTATGGCTGCAGTTGTTTAACAAATTCATATATTTTACCCCATTAATTAATCTCCTCTCTTACATATATATTCACTCTTCTCTGAATCCCAGAGAATGGTGTCTACTAAATATCAGAACCTGTCTTTACATCATCGCCAAATCTCTGCTTCGTATATTAAAGGTTGCCAGATTTTAAGGTAGGATTGTATTGAGTTACCCTTTAACTAACACATTAATTTATCCATCCTAGCTAATTCCATCATTTTCTCCACCCATTTTTGCATTCCTGTTATAGTTAGAACTTTGAAGGGTTTTACAGTGGGCATTCCATTCTGAAAAACCTTCTCCACACAGTTCCTTGTGCACTGTCTGTGTAAACGAATACATTAACACTAGTTATGTTATGATCTATGTATGGGGTTGCCTTTGAAGAGTGGTTGGAATCTTCTGGTGATCCAAAGAGCTGTAGCCAGATTGTTAACTGGGCCTAGTGATAGCGAACCTACAACTCTCCTTTTGCAGCAGCTACATTGACCTCTAGTCTGTTCCTGGGGATAAATCCAAGGGCTGGTTTTGACCTATAAAGCCCTAGATGGCTCAAGTCCCATATGAACCTGCCCTTGTGTTTTGAGATCTTTTGGGAGAGGTCCTTTCTCAGTTCCACCAGCCTTATGGTCACGTCTTGTGGGAACATGGAGAAAGGGTTTTCTCAGTGGCTGCTCCCAAGCTCTGGAACTCTCTTCCTAGGCCCTTTCTGCATGAGGTGAGGAAATCGCTCTGTGCTGTTACCTACTGCTTCTCCTGCGGTCCAAAGCAATGTGGGCTGTCCCTTAAGCCCTTTCGCAGGGCTCCTCCTTGGTCCAGGGCGAATCGGAGCAGTGCAAGGTCTGTAGATCCGCACTACTCCAGCTTCCAAAATGGCGACTTCTGGCTTCCAAAATGGTGGCTTCTGGCTTCCAAAATGGCGGCTTCCGGTTGGTCGTGGGTCCCGACCAACTGCTGAAGCTCTCCATGCCTAAAGCCCCCCCTCCGCAGATCGCAGGCTTGCATTGGTGCAAGCCTGCAAATCTGCACAAGGGAGTAGGAATGCAATGGCACATTCCAGGAAAATAAAGACCTGTTTTTTGAGGTCTTTAGAAAACACGCTGGAAGGCCACTTGGGGTCGTTTTAGAGCAGACTGAGGTGTGGATCTCCGGTAAGTAGTCAGTTCCTTGTCCGCTTCAAGGTGCAGGCGACCTCCGTGAGAGGATGCGCTGCCCCGTTCTAAATGACTGTTGCAGAAAGGGTCCCTAGAGAGGTTAGACTGCTTTTATTGGTAGTATAATTATATTTTAAACTGTTATATAATATGAACCTCTAGCGGTATCTGTTTTACCATTTGTAAGCTGTTTTGAAAAAGGGAGGATGCAAAACAACAGCAGCAGCTAGGACAACAACAATAACAGCAGGCCCTTGCCAATTGGCCCTCACATGGACAGGCTCTTATTTTAAAGCTTTTTGGAATATTCTACATATGCCCACTCACCTGGGAGAATTCAGATCAGTAATTTTATTGAAAGTTAGCCTCCTGCATTGACTTTGCTGTTTATATTAGCTGACACCCCTATACTCTTTCTATCAATAAAAATAAATAAGTGGGCTGTAGAAAAGCTTTCCAATATGGGCACCATTCAAAGAGCAACCTGAGTAACCTGAGGATATTTTTAAAGAAAACCAAGATATTAAAAGAGTTGGTCCAAAGCATATAATGTGTGGGAAAGTTCTCTCTTTTTTCCTTTTGAAGGGGAAATTGCAGTTCAGCTATAGAAAGCAGCCGTTATCTATAAAATCTAGCAAATAAGTGCAGATTTAGCATTATAAATGGTCAACTTTAAAAGACAGTTAGGACTAACATTTTCTCCCTTGGCACCAATTCAGAGCCTCCACATGAAGCTTTATGAATGCAAAGCACAGAAGAAAGATTGTTTTTGATTACACCTTGTTTGTGTCATGTGGCCTCTTATAAAAGCTGACCTTCTCCTCAACTTGTTTTTTTTTTAAGGACTTGGATTGCTGTTCATACTGATGTGTGTGCGCGTGCGCGCGTGCACATGCGTGCAGAGTTTTGCATCAGGCTTCTTTCAGAGTTACAGAAGAATAAACCCAGTTCTGCTCCTCATGATGATACCTCTGAAAGTCTAAAAGTGTCTGATGCAAGAGTCCTCATACATAACATCCTAATTTTGGGTAATTTCTATGTTAATCTAAAACAGGTGTGTGGGGGTAAGGGGGAAGTGAAACCACATCTAATTCTTCTTACATATCTGACTTATACATGCAATTCTTCATAAAAATTTCAAAGGAAGATTGGAAAGATAAACAGCTGAATCAGAATTCATTCACATGTTTTAATACATGAGCAGACGTATGAACACGGTTAGTGGTTTCTTGGCATATTTCATATACTAATACACACAGCTGCACATCTAACAAAAGAAATCTTAGAGAGGTCTTGACTCCAAGAGAATTGACTATTGGTTAGCAGATGTATTGCTTTCACACTAAAAGACCAGCCACTTGATAGACCTGCATCATCTCTTACAGCAATTTGAAGATTTATGGCCAGGGTCACAATCTGCATCTTTCTGTATGCTATTATATTCCCCTCTGATCTCACCCCACAACTGTTTAACTGAGCTGGTGGAGTGGCTTCACTGTCATTCCATCCATGCATCTGAAGAAATGGAATGAAATCCATGACAACTCATGCTAAAATAAAACCAGCTAGTCTAAGATGCTGCTAAATTCTTTCCCTTCACACCCTTCTCTGTTTTCTCCCCCTTTTTTTTATAATGCATCTTCTTCCACCAACATGATTTTTTAAAAAGAGAAGGAGAGGGTGGTTCCTCTACACATGTTCAAACTACATATGATGAGATCCAGGCAGGGAAGTGCCCACTTGTAGTAAACTATAGCTCCCTTCATGCTTTACTGCTGGCCAGGATGACTAGGAGTAATGCGGACTAGAGTCCAAAACTGTCTGGGGGACCACAAGCTGAATTAGACTAATGCTCAAGGATCTCTTTGCTTCTTGTTCAATCACTCATTCTGCAAACTGTGTTTTTTGTTATAAACATTTAAAGCATACTGTGTTCAGAGGGACTTATATTTGGGTAGGCATATATTTCATTGTGTGGTTAATGGGTCTATTACCAGTTGTGCACACTAAAGATACAAATGTTTATACTTATTTATTTTTAACAAAAGGGGGCAATTGATTACTTTTTTTTGGTGGGGGGATGTAACTCCTGGAGCATGGCTACTGCAGCAGTTCTGGGAGTAGTAGTCTAGAAAAGTATTTCTGTCAAGCTCTAACACATAAGCATAATCCATGTTCTTCAATACAGTGCTATGATGTGTGTGTTGACTTCAATACATCCAAAAGAGAATGGCTTTAAATCTTGGTAAAAATCTTGTTCCTCTCCCACAGTCAAATCTCCTTGCCATTTTCCTTTCCCACAACTGAAGTCTCTGCTTAAAAGTGCCTGACCTTGGACTGAGTCCTTTCCATTATGGTGGAATTTAGAAAGAGAGAGAGAGAGAGAGAGATCACACAAACTGTTGAATAGGTTCCCTGTTCACATTATATGTATCTGCAAGCAATTTTAATCATGTTGAAACATTTTTTAGATTCCAGAAATCTAACCATTTTGGGTTCAGATGCATGACTGGCATTTTGTAACAACCTGTTCCTTGATTTATGCAATGGACCCCCAAAGCTGGGTCATATATGTAATATATGTTTGTGTCATTTTAGGGCTAGTTCCCAGAGGACCTTTAGAAAAACAAAGAAGCATAATTTACAGGTCTGCCTTGCTGAGTGAGAGGAAGCCCAGTGCAACCCGATCATGGCTGAGACTTGTTCTCAGTGTTAGCCTCTAGCTGAATAATCTAAGTTAATACATACAGTTATTTAACAATCATCTTGTCTCCACTGTTTCCTGACTTAACAAAATGCTATATGGTGTCAGAGGTGGCCACTGATTCTTGGCAGCTACACAAGAAACATTAAACTCTTAGTTGGTATTGAAATGTGAATCCAAAGTCATGCAGTTGCATAAAGAAATTGCACAGAGTTATCACAGAGGGTGGTACATGACTCCCACCAGAGTAGAAGCCTTAATATGAAGCCAGTGCTTTCAGGTGTACATAACAGCCTCAGAAGCATATACCAAAGCAGATGCCTTGAAAATTAGTCTCCATTTACTTTTTTGTAGTTTGAGAAGGGGCTTGAAAAGTGTGCTCAAACAATGGCAGCAAGATGTTCCTCTTCTGGGTATCAGTGCTTTCTCTACTTATTTGAGTACAGATGCTCTTTAACCTTGGCTAGAATTCTGTTGGGATATGAAATTAGGGTTGAAATAGCTGAGCAAGCAATTGTGCTTTTTCAGAGTTTACACAATGCATGTATTTGTGAAATGAAGTCAATCATTCCACAAGCACACGCCCTTTTACGGCCCCAAATACCCCCCCCAAGATTGATATGGTTTAATTGGTGAAATATTATTTAATTGGTACATACATTAATTGGTGTCAATATAAAGTGAAACCTGAGATGACTGGAAGGTCAAGCTGGGCAGAGGAAAATTACTGAAAGCGTGTGATTGCAAGGTAGCTTAGCGAACACCCCGCTGGGCATAGCTGTAGTCATTGTCAGGCAGATTACCAAGCAACTCCAGAAACAATAGGCTTAAGTTGAAGCTGGAGCATCTCTGAGCGTACAACAATCAAACTTTCAGTAATTTGTTTCACTACTTGTCATTTTTTTTCTTCATCAACAAAATGTATCCTTTTCCTGGAAACTCTAGTGTCAACTATGTTGTTGTTGCTGTTGTTGTTTTTGTTGTGTCCCTTGAAGTCATTTCTGGCTTAACATGACATTAAGGTTTTCTCGGCAAGATTGTTCAAAGGAGGTTTGTCATTGCCTTCCTCTGAGGCAAAGGCCATTTCTACAGTACACTGTTATAGTGCTATTATTCCACTTTCAACACCCTGTGGAATTCTGGGGTTTGTAGTTCACTGAGGCCAAAGAGCTTCTGGCTGAGAATTCTAAATGCTCCTCCTTAAACTGCAAACTCCAGGATTCAATAGGAAGTTGGAAGTGGATAATAGCACTATAATAGTGTAGGGTGGAAATGGCCTAAAAGAGTGTGGTTTGCCTAACGTCACCCAACTTATTTCCTTGACCAAGCAAAAATTCAAATCCTGGTCCCAGAGTCCTAGTCCAACACTAAAACCATTGTGCTATGCTGGCTATCACCTTCTATATGGCCATTTCTGCACTACACTGTTATAGTGGTATCATTCAACTTTCAACATGCTGTGTAATTCAGGGGTATGTAGTTTACTGAGTTCAAAGATAACACTCCCTAAACTGCAATTCCCAGGATTCCACAGGATGTTAAAAGTGGAATAATAGCACTATAACAGTGTAGTGCAGAAATGACCTATATTACTCCTTCCTGAATACCTTATAAGAGCACTCAACTACGTTGACTTAGGTTACAAAGGTTATACATGCTGTGATCTTCTGTGTTTGGAAAATGTGCATCTCTCTTCTGGAACAATGACGCTTGTTTGAAAGATCAAAGCCAGGGAGTCAGGGGTGAAATGTTCTTGTAGATTAATTGCTTTTGGTCTACAACTGGGAACCTGTGCCCTTCCTAGTGATGTCAGACTTCTATCAGCCCCTCTCATCAAGTCCAGTGGTGAGGCATGTTGGAAGTAGTACTTCATCAACATCAGGAAGGCCACAGGTTCTCAGCTTCTGCCTTGATTAGTCATATTCCATAGGGCTTTACTTCCTAAAAACAACTGAAGTCATACCACTACTATTTTCATCTCTCTAGCAGCCACTCTACAATCTGTTATCCCTCCCTCTGTTTTCAATTTCCTCAAATGCCCATTTGTGTTACACTTTTTTTGTGAGCATTTTTGTATGCATTGTGTCCTCACATTGAACTCTCTGGAGTTGCATGAAATGCTCATTGATCCCATGGCAGCTTAGTTATTCTGGCAGAGCACAACTTGTTCTTCTTTAGTTCACCCATTTCCTTCACAATGATGAAATAGGTTTGCCAGGTATCAAGATTTGAGCAGACAATTACGATTTAGCACTTTTTCAAGTTCAGGTCAAACAGCAAACTTTGATCATTCTGCTTATCGCTTGGAAAAATCTATAATAAGTCCCACAGACAGCTGCATATTTATGTATCCATTCCATGGTTGCAAGATTCATGGCTGATGCACTAATAAAGTATACCTTGGAATTCTTCAAAACTCTTCTGTTTCTAGCCTCATCACATGGCTGTCATCCAGGAACAAAATGGCAATTTTCTTCTGCCTTGCATTAGTTTATTTCAGGTAAGCCCTCTCTCTAACCCCATTTATGTTGTATGTGAACCATGCTAGGGGCAAACCCATACAGAATATAATCAAGACCTGTGAGTGACCTTCCATGCAGACTTATTTATTAATCATGGCTACTTTAGGCACTACCTGATTGTGGTGGTTGTGGGTAGCTAACAGGATGCTAAACACTGAATATAAGAAATATTCCCAGAAACTGTCTGCTAAGGTTTGTTTTACATTCACAATCTGACTCCCCCACCAACTTTTCCATTAAAGAAAGTATTAGTTTCCTAGAAGAAAAGGAATATTAGCATCTCATTGAACAACAGCTGAAAACTATCATTTTTAATCTTTGATTTCTTCTCTAACATTGGACATTCTCTATAGAAGACACATTTGCTGTACTAAACAGTTGCACTCTACTTCTTATAGCATTAGCTGGTTTAAACAGGAACCATTACCAATTTGCTATCATTTCTTTAAACAGTGTTAATATTAAACTCAGTGTAATCTTTATACAAGTGCTGTTTTATGTGCCATTTGCCAGAGACAATTACAGGCCCATAGTCTCCAAAACTTATTTTCCTTGAAAAAAGTTTCATCAACTTTAACCAAGACAAAGTAAAAGCGCTGTCCTGAAATATGGTCTGTATCATATAAAAGATACAAAGTATAATTCATATGGATCCTAGAATGAAAAAAAGAGGAATATGTTATTTGTCATAAAGACGGCCAAAATTAATGTGTTATCCTTTGGCAAGTATTCTGCTGAAGCTTCTGAAATGCTAAAAATCTATTACTTCTGTAAAAAACATTATCAATCATTGCTATGGGAATGTTCTAGCACTTTCTGAAAGCTTAAATAGTCTTGTAGTCATCTCTTCTAATAGGTAGGTGGAACTATACCATTTTTGTGATTTTACAGATGGCAAATACTGTGACAGATTGCACCTGTGACATCAAGATATATTTCTGATTATTGAGCAAGCAAAAGAAAAGTATTTAACAAATATTAATATGGCATTTATATGAAAAGTGCCCTTCTGCATGCAAAAGCCATTTACTGTCCATGGAATGGATGGAACGCACTAGAGCGCTGTGGGATAAAAGTGAAACATAATCCCAATTTGAGGCCAGGTCCAACAGTGGACTTCTAGTGGGAGGAAAAAAAAAAACTTCCTGACTTACCTGGGAGTGCCATTTGCAGGTCGGTGAGAGCCATTTCCCCTAGGAATGGAGGTTTCCTCTTCCTAGAAGACTTTTCAGTTTCTGTGGGCTCTGGGGAAGGGCAGGGGGAAAATGCCTGTTAGGTTCTACCCTATTAGTTGCTGGGAGAAATGAATGGAGCAAAAGCAAAGACGTCATTTCAGTCTGCAATCTAGCTAGAGTTCAGTCTCCTGTGCTCCCCTCACCAGTCAGCACGGAGCTTTGTCCCACTGTCCCTCCATTTTCCTGTTTGTGATTTTCTGGCTTTGTTAGAGGCATATGTGAACTGTTAGAATCTTTAATTTTCATCACAACATTGGGTGGCTTTTAGCAGAGGGACAAGATCCAAATAGGGGGCAGAAGGGGGCTCAGAACCCATTGAATCTAGTTGGAGGTCTTTATGGAAACTTGGGGATGTGTCCAATTGGTGTTACACCCAGCCTGGGGACAGGTGGCTTCCCAGGAGAAGAACACAGTGGCATCCACCCATGTGGAATCTCAAGCATGTCGTTATGAAGGTATACTCAGCAGCTGGCCTAGATTGTTGGTTTCCATTGGTCAGCAGGAATGTCATCTAATACTGGGTCTGGAGTCATGCTAAGGCCAAACTTCTTCAGTTGTGACCAGGAAAGTTGTGGCCTATCTTATCCTAACAAACACAGTTTGTGCCACTATTGCTAAGGGGAGCCTCAGTCACCATGAACCCATCAATCACAATCCAGCAAATCAGAATAAATGCAGCACTCCTCCAAACTTCCCCAAACCTTGCAATGAATAAATAGAAGATGCTCTGGACCCAGTTTTTTCATGATTCCCAGGGCTGCTAGTGTGAGGGAAGGGAGGGAAAAGAAGTTGGATCTAACCCACATTGTTCTGTTGGTTAAAGAGCTGGTACAAGAGTTTGCACAACTTACTGCTAAGCAGAAGCATAGAAATGCTAGGTATAGAAACTACCTATTATATATTATCGATTACTCTGTTTTTTCTGCCAGTGCTAACTCGTTGTTTATGGAACAATCTTAGCGGCTGTTTTCTTTCTGCACATGGATATTTAACTCTAGTATATTAATCTTGCAACTGGGGATACAAAGAGTTTAAAAAGGATAATATCTGGAAATGTGGAGAAGTAGAAAAGATCAGCACATGTGGATAGTTAAACAGTAAATAAGGGGGCTTTGGTCACTGAGGAGAGCTTTGGTCACTGAGGAGAGGGGAAAAGAATACTGACTTCAGCAACAACAATAAGACAAATGGAAGTCTACATTCAATTTGTGCTTATGTATGTAACTTAACAGGATGCCAGCCATTATGGACTTCCATACATGATACAATATATAGCATCTAATACCTTTGAATTCCTACCTTTCCAAATGCTACTATGCCACTGTGAAGACAGTCATTTTCTATGTAGGATAATATGTGAAGATGACAAGTAAGCTAGCCCTACCCCTTGTCATGAATTCTCATGTGGTGAGCAATTGTGAAGAGAAGAGTCTCCTCTATCCATGGAGGCTCTATTTGTAGTCTGACACACTCAGTTTCTATTGTTTCTTTTCATAGAGTAAGTTCACACCTTCAGATGCCAGTCATCAATGGACAGTAAGCAAGTATAATGCATATGCATGTGCAAACAAGGCCAGAGGAGCTTTAACAGTGCCATCTAATCCAACTGGATTTAGAAGACAGAACCATCTATCTGCCACTGTACCATGATGAGATTTAATGGAATGAGATTCCTACCTTAAGAGAAGAAATTAGATAGATATCATGATTTATTATGGTAATGATAATCCCTTTCTTCCAGCTGAACACCCTAAATCAGGGTTCACATTTCCAAGAGTTGTGTGGGAAAGGTACTTGATGGATTGTACATACCAACTCAATACAGCAAGGAAGCCTATTTTATTCAACTTCCATTCCCAACTGCTGGATTCCAGAGAGCTAAGGTCAGCTCGTTGATCAAATCGTAAATTTCTTGTCAGGCTAACATTTATAACCAAGTAATAGTCAAGTCATTCGGCTCAAGACTTAGTTCAAAGTCAGTTAAGACCTTCATTGCCTTCAGCCGATTTTTGACTATGCCTCTGGTAGAGACACTATTCAGCCGGAAACCACAATTCATGGATGGACATGGCGAGAGTTAACTGTTGAAGAAGCAGTGAAAGCAACAAATGATTTCACAAACACAGAATCAAGTATTCAAAATACCAGTCTAGTCACTTCATATATTAGCTTTAAATAACCACAGTTGAAAAGAGAGTATCGCAGAAGAAACTAAAATTAATAGGGGAAGAGGGGAAAGGGTGTACATACTAAGAGCCACCACTCAGAGAAGTTATAATATTTATTACAAGGCACTGGTGTAATACAGAGCCAGTGTGTTGTAGTGGTTTGAGCACTGGACTACAACCCTAGAGACCAGGGTTTTATTCCCTGCTTGACCATGGAAACTGACTGGGTGATCTTGGGTGTACTACACACTCTCACTCCCAGACAACCCCTTAATAGCTTTGCTGTAGGGTCACCATAAGTAGGAAACAACTTGAAGGCACATAAAAGGAAGAACTGGTTTAATCCTGATATACATTGGACATTAATAAAGTAAAATATGGTGGAGAACACTTTCATAACACTCAGATCAGCTTCGCAATTTTGAATTTAGACAATTCAAAAACAGAAGTAAACAAAATATGAGAGATGTAATAAAATCTACAGTCAACATGCTATTCTCTTTTCCCTGCAAAAAGCTAATTAAAGATCCCAATCTTTCAAAAATGTCAACAGTGATTTTTCTCTAAGCAGTGTTGTTCATTTATCCATTTCAGCTAAGTCCATTTGTTTCAGCAGCAACTCCTTGGTCATTGCTATTGCTGTATTTTTTAAGCTCTCCACAAAAAGAAATCTTACTGTAGTGATCATGTATTGGATTAATTTTCTGAACTTCTCCAGTTGATCATCACCAGCCCTAGTAGACACAATTCAGGTTTCACTTGAACATTAATTTTCAAAAATTTTTGCATCATATTATGTATTTGAGTGTAGATTTTTTTGGCCTCTTCCACAAGTCCACTACATATGATAAAAATCCCACCTGTTGCTCACATTTCCAGCACACATTAGAAGTATTTTTATGCATTTTGGCCAATTTTTCTGGTATCAAACACCAATGATAATCATCTTGTAAAATTCTCCTTAAGATAATAACATCATGTTAATTCCATTCCCTTCAACCACATATTCTCCCATTGTTCCAACTGTATGTTATATCCAAAGTTTTGCATGTAGTTTATCATACAATCCTTCATCTGTTTCTCTTCCATCTCAATTTTTAACAAAAGTATGTACTTCTTACCCGTCAAGTGCTCATCATATGTGTAAACTTGCATCTCAAAATCTGATTTACCCAACTCACTGAGGAAGGGTAATGCCACAGGTGGAAATGACTACTTACAGTCATTATAGAATTTATAAAATCTATTTATAGTATAATGACTATAAATAAGTTCTATAAATTCTATAATGACTATAACTTCTACAATGACTATAAATAAATACTTTTCTGACTTGGACTGTTTAGTGAAAGCTAAGGTCCTTTCCACACCTTACCTTATCCTGTTGCCCTGTGGTCGTGATCCCAACAGTGCCTTTGGTAGGAAGGGAACATCACGGGAACGTTCCCCTCCACACCAGCCCAGCTCCCTGTAGAAAGGAGCACAAGGGACACGCCTCTTCCTTCCTTCCGCGGAGCAGCCGGGCTCTTTCCCATGCTGCACTTGGGCAGGAAGCACCTCCATCACGATTCCGGGCCTTCCACAGGGCAAGTAAGTGCGGGATTGTTGCACGATCAGGGATCATTGACAGAGAAAATCTCTCAGTGATTTACTCCTTGATTGCACTGGTTGGCAAAAGGAGAAGGACAGAACTGTGATGACATCTTGCAGAAGCATTGTCACAGTCCCGCTCCGGGACGCCATGTCCATGTGGAAAGGACCTAAGCATTTGGAAGATTAGGAGCTCAATCTGGATGCTTTGTCGGAGACATGTACAAATGTCCTTAACATTCATTAATTTAGCCATTACTACTGAAAGCAAAAACCTCTCACAAATTGCTGTGACCAGACAAGTCTACCCAAATGCCTTTTATAAAACCAGTTAGGCAACTACTAAGTCAGGGCCTCCTGGGATCCACCATGGATCGAATCCTCCCACTGTCACCACACACCACCAAAATTCAGTGCCAAGTGTTACCTAGTCCATTTTCCTCTCTCAAAATAGGAAAATATTACATTAGTGGTTCAGCATTTCTTTCTACCTGATTAAACTGGGATAGACTAGATAGATCTTTAGGTCCCATGCAGCTCTGTAGCTTAGTCTGTGCGTGCACATGAATGCACATTACATTTTAGACTATGTGACTACAAAAGGGTCTTTGGTAGGCTAATATTTGTGTAAGTTTACCACATCACTGTTAACATCTGTGGTAGGCTGATATTTGTGTAAGTTTAGGACATCACTGTTAACATTAGTTGGATTTTTTGAGGAAGGGCTTTTGATTTAATATGAAACAGAGGTGCTAAAAATATTTTGATGACAAACCAGCAAGTGATAAAAGTGAGAAATAGCAGAACTTAGATAAAAAATTAAAGATAAACTATTCTAGCTTCAAAGAAAAAAGTACATTCATGTTAAAATAATGTTGCCCAAATTTAGGCATCACAAACCAATTACTTGTTTTTACAAGTACTGTTGGCCTTTAAAAAGTGGCATTATTTTCCCATGTGGTCTTGGAATATTATAAATTACTTCAACATGCTATTTCACTATGAGAACTGTTTTCCTGGTTTTGTACTATGGTACCTTCAGTGGCATCCCATGCTTACAGGCTACAGGGGTAAGTGGGATCAGCACCCAATATTAGTGTTGGCATTACATAAGGGGATTGCTGTCAGTTTGGGATAAACTTTTCCAGAGCCTAGAATTTTGTTTAAAGGGTAACTTACTTATGTTAGCTATTAATCTTCCAAAAAGTGGCACTTTCGTTTTTACTTTTTGAGTGATGTATTTATTTCATAAGGCTTTTCTGTTGTTGCTGTTGTTGTTGTTGTTGGGTTATTGTTACTGTGACATACATTTTCTTAAAAATAGAAAATAGTGCCAAGTGCCTCCAAATCCCACCAAATTTTCAGAAGTGACAAAGGTTATTTCTTAAACCAAAAAACAAACAAAAATAATGCTATAGGTTATCATAATTCCTCCTAAAAATAATGTTGTTATGACCTTGTTATCCCTGAATAATGTTTTAGAGGGAACATTGTTATTTTGTAATCCCTTACTTTCAGCCTCTGAGATTGCCATATACATGGACAGCTAAAATCTTATGGGGTTGCTAAACAGGTAGGCTGTTGAAATATTGAATGCAGTTGTCCCACAGAGCAACTAACAATAAATGTTAGAAATAAGATTTGCATTAAGAAATGGGTGTGTAGTGTTTCAGACCTGAGAGCCACATCTAGCACTGGATAGAGAGAAAAAGGATGTGGGGGGGACACATAGCCACACACACACAAGCTTCCCACATGCACCTCTGTCCATGACCAGCAGCAAGTAAACTATTGTCTGGGAAACCATGGATTGTAGAAGCAGGAGAATGAGGAAACCCCAACTGAATTTGTCAATTTCACTGAGACACCATTGAAAGGAAGCTCTTGTTTTGGAATGCCTACTTTTAGCTCACCCCTTTTTACCAACTTAGAAAAACAGGGCTTCCTTTTTCCTCCACTCCTTTTCCCTTGCATGTCTGAATCTGTAAACCTGATGGTAAGACACCTCCCTCCCTCTCTTTCAATTAATGTGAGTGCCTGAGGAAGACAGTAGTTGTCCAAAAAACAGGTTTAAAAAAAATACCATAGCCTAAGAAATAAAGGTGGATGTGCAAAGAACTTCCTATCCTGTTTGTAATCACCATGTGTGAGCACCTGTATCTACATCTGCTCTTCTACTGCTTCTCTCACAGCACTTTTTTGTTTTTCCTGGCCATATCTAAAGCCTCTCTCAGTTGGCTTTGTCACTTCTCTTCTTCCCTAGAGCGAAGGCTGGAGAGAAGGAAGGAGATCAAAGCACCACCGTTTCAGTTTGCTGTCTGGTTTGTCCTCTCCAGAGGGAAGGCTGGAGAGGAGAGATTGTTATTTCCTATTAACAGCTAAAGCAGTGCTAGACTTCAGAGGTGGATAAGAAGAGGGGTTTTATAAAAACCAGGGATCAAAACAGAGATATGTCCTAGAAAAAAATCCAGGTAGAACGGAGAGCAAATGCAAAAGGAAGAGGCAGTTAGGAGGAGAAGAAGGGAGAGAGGGAAAAAGGGAGAGGGAGAGGGAAAAAGAAATGATACAGCAAAGACAGACAGAGAAAACGGGAAGCTAAAGAGTGAAGATGCTTAATGTCTGGCTAGACAAGCTGTATAGGTATTAGAAATGAATAGAGAAGTAGGAATGCCTGCTATTTTTGGTTTATGTTATCTGTGAATTTTTTAAACCTTCCAACCAACTCCAAACTACAACAAAGTTCTCCAGCGATTCATAGTTCAGAGAGAAGCATTTCTTATCTGCCCAATGTACAGGTATATATATAAAAAGTTGTTTTGTGTGCCTTCAAGTCTTTTGGTGACTTACGGTGATCCCATGAATTTCATAGGGTTTTCTTAGGCAAGGAATAGAGGCTTTTTGCACTTTCTTTCCTTGAAATATGGTCTATAGTACCTGCTATTCATTAGCAGTCTCTCATCTAAGTACTAACCAGGGCTGACCCTGACCCAGGAAAAGAGGTGACAATCCTAAATCTGCATAACAAGGTTTACAACATGGAGATTCCAACACAGAAGATTTAGAGTTATGCCCTCAAAACCCTGGGCCTAGATCTGTTAAATTTGTTTTCAACTGCATTCCTTTTTTTTTTTTTAAGGGAAAAAAAATCAAATTTTTTTCATCCTAAAGCATTTAAAAAATTTTCAAAAGTTTTTTTTAAAACACAAATGGTAAATTCTTAACCAACAACAAACAACAAACTGAAATAGAATTGTCATTTATCCTTTTCTGTGTTTGATCAAAATTAATACCAAAGGTGATTGAAATTATTCAAAAGTAATAGCAAACTATGTGATCAAAATTAATAGGAAATTATGGCAGGTGTATTACAGTGATGCTAGAGAAGCCAGTGAAAATTACATTACAGTAGCTATCTGTCCTAAATACCCCAAAGGCACCAGATCTCATCTGATCTTAGAAATTAAGCAGGGTAAGCTCTGGTTAGTACTTGGATGGGAGACCACCAATAAATAGCAGGTACTGTGCACTATACTTCAGAGGAAGGACCTGGCAAAACCACATCTTACTATTACTTACCTAAGAAAATCCTATGAAACTCATGGAGGTTGCCAGAAGTCGACAGGTGACTTGAAAGCACACACACACACAGAGCTGTGTCACATAATTTTGTGAAATTTAGGAATAGCTAAAATAACAAAAAATATATCCCCCACTCCCCATGGTTAACCTTGGTCAGGAAGCATGACTCAGTGAACTAAACAAAGTTGCCAAAAGACGCATTGAAAATAACATGCAACGCCCTGTAATTCAGCTGGGATTTTCTGTAAAAAAAACCAACTTGAAAGTCTTCTTTTTCTGTTACTGCTTGCCAGTGTTTTGTTTTTTTTTAACTGTAGAAAAAGAATCCACTGTCCCAAGATGGGGTGGGGGTGGGGAATCCTTTCTTTCCTTTTTTAAGGATGGTGACTCAAACTTCAAGAACTAATCTGCACACAACTGTGATAAATAATGCCAAAAAACAGGCTACTGAACAGGTGAAAGTAAAGGTTTTTAAACAAAATGAAACTAAGGGCTTGCAATATTCACATGTAAAATGTCCAGACATACAGTCCCTTAGATGAAACTGCTTAATCCTGAATAATTATAGCTAATATTTCCAGTGCATTAAAGAAAAAAAAGAACACCATCCCTTGAGCTTACTCTTCATCCTCTTTTTAAAGGTAATAACCATGTAAGGATGAGGAAGACTTAGGAGCCAAATTCTCCTGGCAAACTTTACTGGATTGCTCTGTTCTAGGCATGTTGTGCAAGGTTGTATGGCCTGTTCATCCCAGGATAGATGGCTCTGTAGGAACCACATTTTTCCGGTGTAGAATATGCAAGCATTGATCCTAGACTTTTGTGGGGAAAGTCAAGGAAAGTGAAGGCACAGCTTCTTGGTTTTTGCTGGCTTTTGTCATTTCCGTGTCCACTTGTTTTGTCCTTTTGGGGGGCTGTTTGTAGCAATTTCCTGGACCTTCACTAGGGCTATTACATAGAATTTTTAAAATTAGGTCATTAGCATTGTATAGTGGTTTAAGTATTGGGCTAGGATTCTAGGATACCAAGGTTCGAATCCCTTCTCAGCCATGGAAACCTCTTGGTTGATATTGATCAAGTTACATTTTCTCAGCCTCAGAGAAAGGACATGTCAAACCTGCTCTAAACAAACCTTACCAAGAAAACCTTAAGATAGGGACACATAATAAGAACAATTGGTTTGCTGAGGTGGTCCTGTGATTTGAAGGAATTTTTTTTCTTTTCTGAATGTTTGAAAGGAATTATATAAACATAGATCCCGCATAGTGTGGTGGCATGAACATTGGACTCCGATGCTTGTGACAAGGGTTCAAATCATTGCTTGATCATAAAAACCCAGTGAGAAGCCTTGGGCACGTCACATTCTCTCAGCCACAGAAGAAGGCAAAGGCAACTCCTCTGAACAAATCTTACCAAGAAAACCTTAAGGTTGTCATAAGTCAGAGATGACTTCAAGGCACACAACAGCAGCAGCAGCAGCAGCAGCAACAACAACAACATGATGATGATGATGATGCAAAAGTTGCCATTTTACTGATGCAGTGTTGCCCTATAAAGATAGATGATAGATAGATAGATAGATAGATAGATAGATAGATAGATAGATAGGCAGGCAGATAGAGAAGTGAAAGCAACATATTGCTCTTTTATGTCTCAAAATTAAAAAGAAACCTATTCAAAGCTGGGAATACAATATTTCAGCTGGTGCCAGGAATTGCCAGAAAATAGTCCAGACAATAGAAATGTCATTTGGATATTTTTTAAAAAAACAAAAACCATGGAAGCACACACCACAATCTCTGGACATATTTGCCCCACCTGGGGCCTCTGTCTGACTGTTCTCCACAATGTCTCTAAATGATTTCTTAAGTAGCTGTCACATGTTATAATATTTCTACCAAGGAGTTATTTCCTGTCAGAAATTACTGGGTTTGGGTTCATCATGCATAGATCAGCATTTGTTAGTGGGATATGTGTAAGTTTTTAGCAGCATTTTTGTTTACTACTCATGGCAAGGAAGCTGTAGCAACTCACAGATTCCTAGAATATGTACATCCCCCACTCCCAAGAAAAGTACGTATTTTTGTTCCTGTAAGGAAGTGGCATCTATTCAACAATATTCAAAATGTTTAAGACAGCTATAAAGTTTATGTTTTTAAAGGGGAAAAATTTGCTTTCAATTTGCATCTATCCAACTGGAGTTAAATGAGATTAGAAACTTTTGACCACAATGCTGTGTTTCACACCTAAGAAAAATGTCCACTGACAATAGTGGAACTGCTGAATAAACATTTGTTACCACTTGTTCCTTGTCACCTGTGTACTTTGACACACATGTACTTTGTTACAAATGTGAACAATCCAAAGTACTGACTTTGAACCTGCAGAAGAATTGTTCCTGGGGAAGATCTGTTCTCTACTTAAATTATAGGAATATTAGTATGAGCGCAGACTGAGATGGAATCAAATGAAAATGTAATTATTACAAACAAATATCAATTAATGACCTATAATTTAATCTGAACAACAGTTATATAATATTTTTAGACAAATGTCCAGCTTCAGTTAACCCTCCACATTTACGGGGTTCACTTTCATGGATTTGATTATTTGTGAGTTTCTTTAACCCCACCTCAACTGCTTCTTTTCTGGCAGAATCTTTCCTCAGAGTGGCTCCAATCAGGTCAGGCAGACCTTTAAATATTTGCCTCTTCTCCTCTTCCTCCTCTACCAGCTGCTGCTGGCCAGCTAAGGATGGCTCACAGTCCTATTTCTCATCACTACAAACCCTCTCCCAATGCCCCACAATAGTGATTTATTTAAGTCTTTTACTCCAAGTCTCAAGTCAAGTCTTGTCTCTACCTTCAAGTCTCAAGTCCTTGCAAGATACTTTCAAGTCAAATCTTAAGTCTGGCAGCCAACTTTATACCCTAACCTATATTCCAGAATTTATGGACCGAGTTGAATAAAGTCAGTTTTAAAATAGAGTCAGCCCTCCACATTTGTGCTTTTGCCACCTGCAGCTTTGAAAGTGGGGAATACTCTCCCTTCCCAAAACTGGAAGCTTTTATGTCAGTGGACATAAAAGAGTCTGCAGCTCCTGAAGTAGGAAACAGGGTCTTTCTTATTTCCCATTTGTGAAGCTGGAGGCTTTTTTGGAAGTGGGGAATAGGATCCTTCTTACTCCCCATTTCTGAAGCTCCAAAAACTTTAGAAGGAATGATCTTTCCTTCTCAAGCCCATTGCCTAACACATTTTCTGTTCTTGTCTGAGATGTGCATCCTGTGCTATGGGAACAAGTCTTTTTTTCTGATCTTTGGAAATATTCCTCTTATATGCAAAAAGTTCCTCTTATATGCAGCAGGAACAGATTGCTGGGCAGACCTCAACCTTGCTTCAGGTCCATTGCCTAACCTGTTTGCTGTTCTGCTCTGAGAAATATGCCACTCTTTGGGCTGGAGACATAATCACATGACCAATAGGCCAAAAGGGATGGAAGCATTGTTCTGAGTTGTAAAATTTCTGGATAAATGTGTTATGTTACTGAACCAAGGGCAGCAGGTCAGTCACTAAAAGTGTACAAGTCACAAGTCCAGTTGAGCCAGTGTGTCATTTATTGCTGAGTCAAATCCAAGTTGAGTCACTGAAACGACTTAAGTCTGACTTGAGTCTGAGTCAATTGACTCAAGTCCACATCACAGTAATGTTTCATGCAATGGAACATTCCTCTCTTCTTCTCCCACCTGCATCTGCTTTTGATTCTGAATCTGCTCTGGAGCAGATGAGAAGGAGATACGGAGAGGCTGCGTGAGGAGAATGAATAACCTTCTTCCTGATTCCATCAGTGAACAGCCATTAGTTAGAGTTTTCCTTAACATCTTTATTATTTTTAATCGATCCATCCTTAGTTGCTATCCTAAATGTGATTTTCTTCTTCCTCCTTATGGTTCATGGTTTGCCATCCATATATCAGGCTACAATTCCATACGTACATATATTGCTATAAGTTTTATTGAATGTTGAGTAACCTATGAGTAAACATGAATAGGATTGCTGTGTTACTATTTTCAATTTTTTGAATAGAAATCTAACTGAAAAGTATGTTTCATTTTCCTTACTTTCCAGTAAGCCTAGTTTTTGTCTAAAGCCAATGAAAAGTCTATTTGTGGGCATTTTTCTTTTTACTCCTTTTCTGAAGTTTTAACTTTTCTGCAGTAATGCTACTTTAACTTGCCCTCTAAACATATTGGTATGATCAGATAAAAGTTTTCCATTCCCTATGGCCTTTAGTGTTTCCAGATCTCAAGGATGAGTTACCTGTGTGAGATACAAGAACATCATACTCCATCTTAGGCCATTTCCGCACTACACTCTTATAGCGTGATTATTCCACTTTCAACATCCTATGGAATCCTGGAGTTTGCAGTTTTGAGAGGGGCCAGTGTAGTGCGGAAATGGCCTCAGTCGCAACATGCCTATATACCAACAACAAAGTAGGTCTCCCGAGACTAAATATGTACATATCTGCTAATGCAAAAAATAATACCAACTCAACATGATTAGAAGGTAATAGCACCCAGTTTCAAAAGTTACTTTCTGTTTCCAAGTGTCATTCAAGTAGTCCTTGAGTACAGTTTTGAATTCTGTAAAATATATAAATCTTCTAAATTGGTTTTTACACACTCCAAATTTTTATTGATTGCATGGTGTCTAAATACTCCTGGAAGCATGAACTATCTTTCCTAACTTGTATGTTGACTTACCAGCTTCTCCTTCGTTAATGCCTGTGTGCTCGTGTGCGTATTGATACTTCTAATTGTCTGAAGAGTCTGGAAGCCCTGCAGAAGGAAATATTATATGCAGCTACCTAGAGGACATCTAGAAAAATTAACATCCCAGGCATTTCAACTTCCTCTCTAAAGGTTAGAGAAGGGTAGGAAAGTCTGCTACTCAGAGAGGTTGGTGCCTTTGGCTACAGATATATTTTAATTAACTAATATCAGTTAATTAATTTTAAAAATAAAATAACCCTGAGGTCCATACCTCTAGCATCCACTTAGTATCCATGGCAAGCTGAAGTTGCATTGATTTCATTATCTTGGAACTATAGTGAAGACAAGCGCACACACATTCTTTGTTGTTATTATTATAAAATAACTAATAATTTATTATAGATTAACTGGGAAGGGTTTGTCAGGAAAGGTGACAGAAAATACTTTAAATAAATAAACATTAAAAGAAAAGTTTCTGAAATTAAAGGAATATGCATTTATCAGTTCTGAATGTGTCTGTCTTTGAAACTCCTTATCTATATCTTGACACAGGAGACACTGAGAAAGCATAGTTGTCTTAGGGCATTTCTGCAATACGCTGTTACAGAGCAATTATTCCACTTTTAACATCCTAAGAAATCTTGGGGTTTTCAGTTTGCAGTTTGCAAACCCCAGGATTCCATAAGATGTTGAAAGTGGAATAATAGTGCTATAACAGTCTAGTGCAGAAATTGCTTTAATAATGGCTGCTATCTCTCTAGGGCCCTTTTCACATGGCATTTACCATGCGAAAGGGCCCCTGGAGCATCGCACGACTGTGAGGTGTGGTCCACACGATGCACTTACAATCGTGCAATGCTCCAGGGCCTGGCAGGTGCCAATTATGCACTATTTCATTTTCGGCTGCAAGCTGAAAATGGTGCGCAATTGCGCATCGCTCCAGGGCACCGAGTGCACTTGCCATGTGTGCATAGCTCTGGAGCCGCAGCGCTTGCGCTTCCTGCCCCAGCGCAGCCTGGGAAAATCCCAGGCTGCACTGCATAAGAAAGAGGAGGGGCTCTTGTGCGAGCAGGCAGCAGCTGCGAAGCTGAAGGAATCAGGACATGAAAGCCTCTCGCAAGAGGATGCTTGGGCAATCCCCGCACCCCAGCTCCACAAAACAGGTGAGTTGAGGAAAGGGCCTAGGTTTTTAATATGGATGGGGGTGGCAAGGATGGGAAATTGGCTAGAAAACCAGAAAGAAATGGCAGAGGTCTAGTTTACACAGAGAATGCCCTTACCCAGGTTTTTAAAGAATTGTATCTCATTAATATCCTCCTGCTGATGAAATGATCTCTAACCCAATAGAGGTTTTTGTCAGCAGGATGAAGAGGCAGGCAAATTTCAGTTAAATCAAATGACTCCAATATGAATCAGGCTTGTTTTATTGCAATAAATGTAGCAAAAATTGGATTAAATCTATCTGAGTTGGTTTGTGGGTTTTGATACTTGAGATTTAAGTCCATTGCTGTGTGTGCAAACATTTTATGCAATCATACTAGCAGTGCTCTTTATTAAAAGGCTTCATTTAAAGCATGCTGTTGTGTAATGGTGCAGTCCTACGGGTGGCTACTCAGAAGAGTTAGTTTCTTAGTCTTACAAAAGAATTCAATATTGAAGTAAATCCTTCAAACCAGATTTCTGGCCGAAGAGCAAGAGTCCAGTTATATCATAGGTGTTTTGTTGAATGGCCTGGCGCCTCACATGAAGGACAAGTATCTTTTAGTGGATTAACATGGGGCGAGGGGTGAGGGAAGTCATGATTTAAAAAAAAGAAAACAGGAAGGTTGTGTAACTGAAGCTATGCAACAGCAGTCCAAAGGCTAAAAGCAATAAGCTTCTGACCACCAACTAATCCATGCTCTTTTCCAGACAAGAAGGTACAACTTGTAATAATCATGAAACCATATGACTGAAGAGTAAGAGGATGGGGTGTCTATGTACACCTTCATGCATGGGGGGAGGGAGAAAGAGAGAGAGAGAGAGATGCACAACTATTTTACAACAAGCTTCAAAAACCTGGGATGCAACACAGACGCCTATTAATTTATTCCTTTGCCTTGCTCTGGAGTGCTGACCTCCTGTCTAATCCTGCCCTTCAGGGTTCTTACTTTCCAGCTCCGCTCAACCTAGTCAGGCCTGTTTAACAATTCCTTTTCTGAATTAGGGTCTTTGAAGAGGTCGTACTTTCTGTTCAGTGACATGAAAGAGATACTGATGCTGATTATCAAAGGCATGTGCTCTAAACCACCAAGCGTCTGATGCCCTGGGGATGCAATATTATCTCTGCCTTCAGATTTTTACATTCTCTCATAGGAGGAAAATGGTGTTTAACTTGCACATCTTTCTCTCTCTCCTTCTTTTTTTTTACTCCCCTCCTCATTTGTCCTCTTTCCTTAACTAATTTTACTTGAGATATTAATAAGAAAGTAAATAAATTAATAGCATAAGCTTGTAGGTCATGCTAAGGGAACATATTATTTGAAATTAGACACACTGGAGATTTGAAATGAGTTGCTTCAGAGCAATTATGAGTGATGAACACAATAGGCTGCCATTAAACCAGCAAGAGATGTTACACCTGCCAAAAAACCACTAGAGTCATCAGTGGACATGGCAGGGGTTTTGCTATGACGGGGGAGCAAAATGATGGCATTGCCACTCCATATAAGAATGATGTTCGCCAGTGAAATTTTCCCCAAGTTTCTAGTGGTACACTTAATATCTTGCACATTTAGAACTCTTATTTCTTGTGTTCTCATTGCCTTAGTCACTTTGCTTGCCCTCTTTGGATGCCTAACTTGTATTTCTAAATGCTCAATTGACATTTTAAGTTATTGCAATGTTAGAAATTTGGGAAAGGATGGAAAAATTCATTGGGGAGAAAGAATTCTTATATGGGGGCAATGGCCTCATTTTGCTGCCCCCACTCAAAGCTACACCCCTGAGGAAAGGAGAAGGGTTTTGTTTGTTTGTTCATTTGTTTTTAAGGTAGCCTTCTAGGAACAAGGCCAAGAAAGAAGATATACTTGTAGGCTAGCATTCTGTAATAATATGCAAGTCCATTTAATGATGAAAATGACTCAGTATGAACAAGATTGTGGGTACAGCAAGTTGTAAGGCAAGAAGTATAACTGATGGGCATTTAATAAAAAATATATGTACCAAACATGAGTGGCAGGAAGACAATAATATTGTTTTTGTGGGGACAGACAAAATGGTGTTGGGACATAAGTGTTTTTAATTGCTTCAAGGATGTTTGATCAAGTATAAATCAGAGGCAGATGTCTGAGGTAGATGTTGTGAAACTTCAAACATGTACCTAGGCACAAACCTCATCAGCTTTCCCTGATTTCTAAAGAAGAGTGACATGTGAATCAAGAGATCTTGCCAAACATGATGCAACTTTTGGTACAAATGATCTCAAAATGGCTGCTATCCTAAGGTTTCCATTTTCTGCTTGTATTAATCAGAAAGAATAATTTTCTTCAATTTTCTCAATGGAAAATTTTATCACTATTTTTTGAACCAGAAAGAAATATGCACACACACACACACACATTTAGTATACTATTTAATACACTATAATTTTCTAAATTGGATGGGCATGCTGGGCCTATCATACAACACTGCTGTGTTGGCCCATTTTGGAAGCAGCAGTGGTAACAAAAAAAGCACCATTTCAGGAACCTGGTTCTTCTTAAATCAAGATATGTGCTTTTCCAGCTGCTGCTATTATGCTAGTGAATTTTGGCAGTGTACTGCACAGCAATTTCAGTGAATAGTTCCAGAAAAGTATTTGCCATCAAGGAAGATGCAAAATACAGGGCTAAGCCATGTGGCCCATGGGGTATCTTTTGGACCATGGAGCTTGGAAAAAAATTGTTTTTTTGGATTACAACTCCTAGAGTCCACCAGAAGGGGGCTGGTAACTTTTCCTTGCTCTATTTGCCCACCCTGCTCTAAGTTTACTTTCCTGGGTCTCTGTTGGGTCATGCCAAGAGTAAAACCCTGTTTTTGTTCCATCTCAGCAGCTAGACATAGAGGTTCTCCCATACTTTGAACATCATTTTCAGTTCATTTCTATATTTACAGAAGAAGGCTGCTCACAGATTTCTTGTGACCTCTAAGCACTATTATATAATGATCTGTAGGCTATTTTTCAAGTCCTATGGTTGTTGTTTTTGCTGTTATTGCAAGAATTCTGTCCCTTGGGGTTGTAGAAAATAACTCTTTAGAATGTGGTTTAGCAAGGCACTTATCAAGGCCATATGAAAGCCCAGATTTATGCTGGAATGTTTAACGCAAAACTTTTAAAGTATTGGCATACAGGATTTTCTTCCGAAACTGTGTCAAACATCTCTTTTAGCACATGGATAATTCAAAATGGAGCCAAATGGAAGTTTACTGAAAAAAGGGGCTCTGGTCTCTGGTTAAATGATTACACAGGAAATAGAGATTTAGCCAGGACAGACCAAAAAAGAGGGTTGGTAGAAAAATAAAACTTTGAGGCAGTCCTTTTTAAAAAATGTATTATGCATTGCAACTTCAGACATGCAGTGCTAGAATACAGTGATAGACAGAGAGATAGATAGATAGATAGATAGATAGATAGATCGATCAACAGTGTGCATGGTGAATACGGGTGTGCATTCAAACACAGAGAAATCCTGTCACAAGATTCATAATTGTTATCGGAAGTGGATTAAAATGTTCTTTTTTAAAAAATTTATTTTTATTCAACAAAGCAGTGGAAGGGAAGGGGAAATTTGTAGGGGAGATAAAAGACAGAAAACATACATTCCACTAGATAACTTGAAGCAGAGTTTGGAAAATATACTTTTGGGACTACAACCCCTGGAATCCCCCAGCTAGCGTCCAGTGACCAGGTTGCCTGCAATATTGTAGGAATTATAGGCCAAAAAAGTGTGCAAAGGGATCTTGTAGCACCTTTGAGATTAAGATTTGAATAGCTGGTAGATAAGCTTTTCATAGTCTAAGTCCACTTCATCAGATGCATGGAGTGAAGTGTGCAACCTTCTCATTCATAGCTATAAAGGGCTGTTCCTAGGAACTTCATTCCATGCATCAGATGGAGCAGATAGTCTATGAAATCTTATGCTACCAGATACCACAAGATCTCTTTGCATACTGATCCAGACTAACATGGCTATGTCTTTGAATAGTTTAAAAAAGTAACCTTTCTCAGACTTTGGTTTGAAGTCTGTTGGAAAGTGGTGCTGTTTTTCAGTTTGATAAATTATGGACTAATGAATAATCCTTTCAAATGTAAATAATAATAATAATATTCATAATAATATTCATAATAATAATAATAGTAGTAGTAGTAGTAGTAGTAGTACAGTCAGCCCTCCAGATTTGTGGGTTTCATGTTTGTGGATTTGATTATTCATGGATTTTTGCTGCTGCCCCTTCTGCTGCCCTATGCCATTTTTAACAGGGACTGCAAGCCTCATGTGATTGAGAAACTGCGAACAAGGCTTGTAAGTCCCTATTAAAAATGGTATGGGGCACCAGTGGAGGTGGCAGTAAATCCAACCAGTCACCCACTTCTACCTTTTGAAGGAACCCTGATGCCTCAAAGGAATCCACGGTGGGTTGAATATAGTGATCATACTTTTTTGTGCATTAAATATGGTTTGGGAGGGCCTAGAGTTATTCATGGTTTTTCCACTTTCATGGAGGTCGTGTGCCCCTAACCCTAGCAAATGGGGAGGAATGATTGTAATAGGGAAAAACATGGACAGATGTGTTTCCCTGTAGAAAGTCCTTTCACCCTCATCAGTTTTTCCCCTGCAATCTTGCAATATGAAATTGTGTCACAAACTGATTTTCCTCACTGCAACATGGTATAAATGGCCATAGTATAATTTTGCTTATTCAACATACAAAATAGCTTTTGTTTGTCAAACAATGCACAGATACATCAGTTTGATACCATTTTAACTCTCATGGCTCCATCCTACAAAATTCTGAGGTTTGTAGTTTCTGGGACACTTTGAATTCTCTGCTAGGAAACACTATAGTTTGGTGCACAGACTAGAGCTCTCTGGCAGAAAATTCTAAGTACATCACCAAGTTATAAATCCCAGGATCTCATACGATAGAGTGACAGCAGTTAATGTGGTACTGAACTGTCATCATTGTGGAGTGTGGAAATGCTCACAGAAAAGTTTACAGAACATTCTGATAAAACGAGGGACTAAAGTCCTATTCACTCATTAGATAAGTGTGTGGAAACAACATGTGAAGAAGAGAGACTGCTGTCCCTAACCTGTCCCACACTTTCTCATTCCACGACTCTCCTACATGTACAAAGTGTGAGTGTGACTAAGGAGATATATACCTGTGGGTGGATGCTCTCAACCTGAGCCCTTTCACACTACACAGTTTTGCTGCTATGATTCTACTAAGCGTCGTGGCTGCATCCTGTGGAATCATGAGATTTGCAGTTTAGGGAGCAGTTAGAATTCTCAGCCAGAGAGTTCTAGTGCCCAGGATTCCATGGGATCAGCCATGTCAATTAAAGTGGGATAAAAATGCTATAATTGGCTAGTATGAAAGAGCCCCAGAAACTCTCTAAAATAATGGCCTCTGGTTGCAAGGAAGGTGTCCATGGATAGGAGATGTTCTCCTATTCAGACAGTTGCTAAGGACAGCTAGGGACCTATAGCAAAAGGTTGCTCTCTCCCAGTCCACATGTTGCTTCCACACACTTACCTAGCAAATGGACAGGGCCTTATATGTACCATGGATAAGACATAAACATCAATTGATGTAGACTTTAGAGCAGGGATGACCCCAAGGGTGGCCCACCAACTGAATGTTGCCTTCGGGACAGCTCCCAAAGCCTCTAAACTAAATTTAGTTGGGGGGAAAAAATCAAACCAATTTTTGGGAGACTTTTTTTTTTTTGCACTCCAACCATAGCAATAGGCCTCCCTTGAGCCTCCAAAACCCCCTAAACCTCCTCAAATCAAAAGAAATCTTAAAAATTGCCCCAAAATCAGCCAAAATGGCATGCAGAAGTGATGTCACATCACTTCGGGTACATCCAAAAGTGCCAGCGCAGTCCAATGGGTGTGTGAAGGGTGGAAAAATGACCCCTGCACGTTTGCACACCCCTGCTTTAGAGCATTGGATTGGGACATGGGGGATGCAGAGTCAAGTCCCATTGAGCTATGATATTCCCTGGATGATCTTGACCTATCTGACAGGTTTTTCTAAGGCAAAATGAGGGAGGAGGATTAAAGCGGGTTAATGTGGCTTGAGCTAGCTGGAGGAAAGGCATGATACCATGTAACTAATAATTGAGTAAATATGTAAAGGATCATCAGCTGACACACTTTGAGTGCTTTTCAACAAAACCAACACACTTTGTCATCTTCTTATCGTGAACTGTCTGTCTGTACCAAGCACTAAACTTGTTGTTGTTGTGTGCCTTCAAGTTGTTTCTGGGTTATAGCTACCCTAAAGTGACCCTATCATGGGGTTTTCTTGGCAAGATTTGTTCGGAGGTGGTTTCTCTTTGCCTCTCTCTGAGGCTGAGAGAATGTCACTTGCCCAAGGCCACCCAATAGGTTTCCATAGCTGAGCGAGGATTCAAGTCCTGGTCTCCAGAGTCATCATTCAGTGCTCAAACTACTACAGCACACTGGCTCTGACCAGGCTCCTACCAATGACTATTTTCCATCTCCAGTTGTTGACTTGATCACCAACTTACCTCCAGTGGCTTAGAAAAGTTACTCTTTGGGGCCACAACTCCAAGAATCCCAGAGCTTAGCTTTGTCTGGGGGATTCTGGGGGTTGTGGTACAGTAAGTCATGTTTCTAAGCCCTATTGCCTTCTTCTGTAGCATCTCCATCCAACTGGGCTCTTGACTCCACTCTGATGCCTGACCAAGTGCATATACCTAAGGATAATCATATGCTTCACATACACTGTTTGTTCAAAGATAAAGCTGAAACCACACAGCTGCTTCTATAAATGCAGTCATTAAGATAACATCATATTGAACCATTTTGTTGTGCAGGCTTTGAAGCTGCACAGTCTGCCAGCTTTCTAGACATAGTATAATATCGTTGGTTTGGAATTAGCCACATTCTTCCTGAAGTCATAGATCCACTTTAACAGCAAAATAGTAGTGAGAGCAATATAGTGGTAATATAGCTCAGAAATAATTCTCTATGTCTTAATTCATTAAATTTTCCAACAGTTCTTTTCCAATTTTGTTATTTTTATAGTTAAACACCACAGTAACTTTAGTTTTTAAGTATTCTCCATTCCTGATTGCTTTAATTTTTTATTGGCCAGTACTACTCATTTTAGATGATATTTTTAGCTTAATAATTCAGTTAATGAATAAACAAAATTTCCCTTAAATATTTGGATTTCATACTCGCATATCAATTGACATGCTGATCCTTCCAAGTTCTGTACTTGATGTGTAGCTGTCTTGCTGGGCAGTCATGGTCAACACGCTATGAGATGTCCCAAGTACAGTCCTTCTTCCACATTTGTGAGGGTTTGGGGCATAGAACCCTCGCAAAAGTGGAAAAATCATGAATAACTCCCCTATCTGC